>PNEQ01110305.1:28487-44919 GCA_003012365.1 Medauroidea extradentata
TCAAGGTCTTTTCACCACTTAAGAAAGTAAATTTCGAAAAACCCTTTAATCACGTTTTACAATACTTTATTGGTATCTCGTGGACGTAAAAAACACAACATTAGCCCGCTGAGTATAAGATATATCGACGATTATTTGAAAACGCTTTTCACCTCTTTTCACCCCTTTTCACGTCCTTAGGTGGCGAATTTCGAAAATTCCTAAAATTACTTTTTAGGTATTTGAGTAAGCATCAATCCTAAACAAAAATCACGTCGCTATATAAAAAACTATGGAATCGATATAAATCGAATGTGAGTCGAAAACTCGTATTACCCCTTTTTTAACCAGTTTAGGGCCGAATTCAGAAAAAAAATTTTAAATGGTACTTGAGACATTTACAAAAGCACCAATTTAAAGCACAGAACACTTCCATATCTCCATTGATTCGATAAATATGGAAGGATAATCGAAAACACAATTC
The DNA here is from genome assembly GCA_003012365.1 of Medauroidea extradentata. Classification (NCBI taxonomy): domain Eukaryota; kingdom Metazoa; phylum Arthropoda; class Insecta; order Phasmatodea; family Phasmatidae; genus Medauroidea; species Medauroidea extradentata. Next base: position 28,951 of record PNEQ01110305.1, read on the forward strand.
ACGTATTTTCGCCCCTTTAATTAAATAATTTTGAAACATCTTTGAGTCATTTCATAGACATTTGTAAAAGTAACCAATTAAAGTTAAAATCACGACGATAGCCAATTGTGTTACAAAGATATAGACGATTCATTAAAAACACATTTTGCCCCTTTTTACTGCCTGGGGATCGAATTTCAAAAAAACCTAAAACTGTTTTTGGGTATTAACGTAAGCAATATTTTGAAGTGAATATCAACTCTCTATCCCGAAGGGTTCGATAGATATCGATAGTTGATTGGAAACACATTTAAGGTCTTTTCAGCCCCTTAAATGTTGAACTTCGAAAAATCCTTAAACGACTTGGTAAGAAGTTAATCGAATGAGAAACATCGGTTTACCCTGTGCACAACCATTGGTGACGGTGCCCTCAATTATATATTTTCAAAATATTCACTTTAACTTTATTGACATTACAAAGTTTCAGAGGGTAAAGGTTTCGCGGAAACGTATTTGGTGCCCCAAACCTGATTATCGTCAGTTTACTGACAAAAAAGGCAAAGTCAAAATGAGATAAAATTAGAAAAATGCTAGGAATATGTATATGTTGTTTATGAACAATTGTCCAAGTTTAAAGTCTATTCGTCGTTTCGTACTGTTGTGTCACAGTATAGTAACATACCAAATTTTTGTTAATATCTACAATTTAATACTGTTTTTAAACGAAATAGCATTTATGACTTAATCACTTTTGGCAGTATACCGACGATACGTCAGCTGATATTGTAGAGGAACCTAAGTGGAAAGCGAACTGCAATTTTACCCCTTTTTAAAGACTACATGTAAATTGCACTAATTCGATTTGCCTTGCAGTTTTTGTGTGTCATAACTGAACGTTCGCACGCAGCTTTTAACGGAATTCGAGCCAGAACCTCCCGTAATGTAGATCTGAGCAACATACAACTGCGTCACGTAACCTTCACGAAAACAAATTTTATTTAAAAAGTAAAATACTTATGTCCTTGGTTCATAGCAATTGTACAACACCACATCTCAATAGGTTACTGTAGGGTGAAATTCCTGTATAATTTATTTCTTGCTGATCGTACTTGCTTTTCAGATCGTCTGCCGTAAAAGGTTTCTAACTAAGTTTTATTCTAAATACTCAAGTTATCTTACAAAGTAAAAAAACTTACAAATATATATATTTTTAAAAATATTTATTTAAACATCACTCTGACGCGTACAACACCTCAGTATCTCTACTGTAAATAGATATCATGGGCTGATAGAAATCATAGGCCTATTATGCGCGTTTTTACCCTGTGGGTGTCGAATTTCGAAATATTTTAATCTCACATCCTAGACATTTGTATAAGTAACCAACTTAAGTGCAAATCACGACGGTAGTCAGTTCAGCCGAATCAAAATTGATCATTCATTAAAATAAATACATATGACCCCTCTACAGTACTGTGAGATCGAATTTCAAAAATCTTAAAATCGTTTCGCGATCATTTCTGTAATCATCATCCTGAAGCAAAAGTTAACTGTATATCTCGACGCGCTCGATAGATATCGAGGATTTATCTAAAAAAACATTACAGGTCTTTTCACCACCAAAGAGACTGAATTTCGAAAAACCCTTTAATCACATTTTATACAACTTATTGGTGTCTCTTGAACGTGAAAAACACGACTTTTGACCGCTGGGTTCAGTATATATCGACGATTTATTGAAAACACTTTTCACAACATTTCACCCCTTTTCACCTCCTCAGGTGGCGAATTTCGAAAATTCGTGAAATTACTTTTCAGGTATTTGAGTAGGCATCACACTTAAACAAAAATCACGTCGCTTTATAAAAATCAACGAGATCGATATGTATCGATTGTGAACCGAAAATAAATTTTACCCTTTTCTTAACCTCTTAGGGCTGAATTCGGAAAATATATTTTAATGTTACTTGGAAGTTTTACAAATGCATCAATTTAAAGCAAAGAGCACTTCGATATCTCGATTGGTTCGATATATATGGAGGAATAATCGAAAACACATTTCACGAATTTTCACACCCTTAATTAAAAAATTTCGAAACGTCTTGAGAGTCCTGTCATAGGCATTTGTATACGTAACCAATTAAAGTAAAAATCAGGGCGATATCCAATTGTGTTTCAAATATATACACGATTTATAAAAAAAAACACATTTTGCCTCTTTTTACTTCTTGTGGAACGAAGTTCAAAAAATCTTAAAACTCCTTTTTAAGTATTTATGTTAGCATCATTTTAAAGTCAATACCAACTATTTATCCCAAAGGATTCGATAGATATCGATAGTTAATCGGAAACACATTTAAGGTCTTTTCAACCCCTTAAATGTTCAATTTCGAAAAATCCTTAAATTGGCTAATATGAATTTTTATGTGTGTCCTATTAAAGTAAAAGTCACGATGATAGGCCGTTGGGTTCGAGCTCAATCGACGTTTCTTCGGAAATACATTTCACTATTCTTCACCACTTTAGAGGTCAAATTTCGGAAAATCCCTTCTTAGTGCTCGCCTACGACCTGAGGGGGACCCACACAAAACATTTCACGATTCTAGGTTCAGTGGTTTGGGCTGCAGTTTGATATGTCAGTCAGTCAGCCAGTGTTCATTTTTATGTATAGAGATATCTGTAGTGTGTAGAAGGAACGTCTACAAAAGGCAAGTGACACATTCTACCTCCACACATTCACCCTCCACACAACCTTCTCAACACACGTAGATCTCAGGAAAACTTTTTTTTAATCGTTTACCAGAATGGAAGATGGCCGCACGAACGTTTCCATTACTCCTACGTGCATTTTTCCTGCGGCAGACTGTACAATTGTGAGCAGATCTATAAAGAGGGCAAATACTTGACCGCATGTCAAATAAACCAACTCGGTCACGTAGAAAATTGCTCTTCCCGCTTTCTGGCCTTTTTCGATATGTGAGGCACATTTCAGTCCCGAGCCAATCAAAAACCAACTTCGTCCCTCGTCTCTAGCGGATGAAATTGTACTGGGGAAACAACTGCTAGGACGGAAATTGATAGTGCTCTTCGGCTTTCCAAGTAATCGTGTTACATAAAAAGACAACTCGTCAACAATAGTTAATTTAAGCCCTTACTTTTACCGACTGCTCTGCTAGCTATCGATTGAGAATGTTATAAATAACGTTTTTGCTTCTTTTTTTAATTTCTAAAATCAACTGGAAACGTTTTCTTAACATCCTAAACGTCCTACTTTAATTTATAATTTGCCAATATAGTGTAATATCATGATTTCTGGCAAGTGTTTCTTATTTTTCATCAACATTGTTAATATCCATCAGTAATATACTCATATTCAAATTTAGCAGACTAAAAAGTCACGAATGCTGTCTTCAGAGTTACGTATTTCCTATAAGTTTTATTTACATATTATCATAATACTTTTCTCGATCATTACCATTCAGAAGAGCGTATGAACTTGAGCTAATCACAGCATTATACACATATATATATATATATATATATATATATATATATATATATATATATATATATATAGGGAGGGAGAGAGAGAGAGAGAGAGTGTGTGTGTGTGTGTGTGCGTGTGTGTATAGTTTTGTATGTTGATTTCGTTAAAACAATAACGACGAAAATGTCATTTCAATTTTTTCCTGAAGTAAATATAAAGAGGAAACAATGCTACTTTGTTAATCGACATAAATTTACATATTGTAGAACGATTTTAAGTGTGAGTATAACATCTTTCATTACCTGGGTACTGTTCAGAATTTCGTTTCTTAATATAACCAGTAGTTTTTTATTTCATTCAAACGAATGTAAATTTTACGTCGGTTTTCAAGGAAGCATTATTCATACTATATGCATACATACAGACACACATATACACACACAAAACTTGCACTATTTTTCTACAAAATTGCTAATTGCTTTTAAAGAAGCAAAATTTTACCGAATAGACAAGCAAACGGAGAGAGAAGAAAGGCAGTTGTTAAAAACGTGGTAGTAAAAATAGGATAAATAGTGGCAGTGGTACTCACACTGTTCTCAGCTGCCGTAGATTCCTGAAAGCCCCTTTTTCAATTTTCTTCAGTTCACTTAGATCAGCTAAAGTTCTGTAAAAGAAAGGATAGTTACTCTTTGAAACTCTTAATGGTTCATACAATTACACAGCAAGCAACATTTTTGTTTAAAAAAAACGTGAACTACGCTACGTAAATCTACAAAATCTATTCCTGAATCTACCGCAAATAAAACCTCCCCGACCTCAAATCACATATAACGGCATGTGTTTTAGGCTACATACTTCAAAGACTGCCAGTGCTCACTGGTTTAGAACTAAATATAGTTATGTGGAAATGAAACTGACACATCGTCTGTAATTAAATAGCAACTAGCAGTAAAACACAAAGAAGGAATCTTTTGTGTTTTATGTGTATTTGTGTATATATATATATATATATATATATATATATATCACGACACCAAGTCATAAGTACCAAACATATAATCCAGTGGTTCTCAAAGTGGATGATCTCGCCTCTTAAAGAACAACACGGACCCTTTGAGGAGAAGTGAGACAGCAGTTAAGAACATGATAAGGAAGGGGGGGGGGTTGCACCGGGCATTGGTTTTGCGTTCCAGGGGCGAATCCAGCTCTGGCTTTTGAGGTCCGGAGGGATTACACGTTTAAAACAAATATACTTACATTCCAAGTGATACAGGGAGGGACCGGAGGTCCTCCCCAGTAATAATTAGGATTTTAAGTTGCAAAATTGTGCTGTTTAAGTTGTTTCCTAGCAATAAATTTGAATATATCGCTTTAAGGAACTGTAATGCTTTAATGATAAACTATGTTTCAAAAGGTTAGGGGGGCACCTCAGGCTCTTCCCCGCTGGAAGCGCACCTCTTAAGGGTGGGGTAATCCAAACATTTGAGAACTGCTGATCTTATGTGTTATTTTCATGTGGCATTGTTTACAAACAACCCATGCGCGTAATGTTAACATGTACAAGCATAGGCGTACAGTACGTGTAAAAATATTTCTTAAGCTGTTTCTGTAAATTTGTTTACGAGTTTGATTTATATATGAGTTGGTAAGTACAAAATTTTTTTGAAAGTCCATCTTCTGTTTCGTTTGAAATGATGCAATATATTTTATCGGCTCAGGTTTATATTATTTGTTAATCACGTGACGATCACCAGTACGGGATAAAATATACAGCTCAAAAGTCTAGTTGGGGAAAAGTATATCTTTAAATTATAGGCAATTCTGGTCTAATTTTTGTTCCGTGTAGAAATTACTATCCTGCTATTGTATCCACACTAGCAATGAAATATCGTTAAGAACCTGTGTTACTGAGGAGTATGAGTATCCATAAAATAATTTTCGCGGAGCCACGACTGCCGAGTACTCGCTTCCAGCAAGGCTATCCGGGTTCGATACCCGGCGGGGTCGGTTCTCGGATTTTCGCTTGTGGGAATCGTGCTAGACGACGTTGTTGCTGGTTAGCGGAGTTTCTTGGGAATCTCCCGTTTCCTACGCCCTTCTGATTCTGGTGCTTCTCTATTATGTAGCCTCCGTGGTACACAGATGCCTACAGACGCCCAGTATTGTGTCTGCATCCATGGTGCGGTACCCCTGGTCCTCGGGTACCCTTCTCATAAGATGTTTATGCTTTAAATACTCGTGCGCTCCAATTGGCTGCAGTCGAATTAGCATCAGAGTAGTGTAAAGAGTGGTGATATGAGCAAGGGATGAATATACCACGTTAATAACATACCTTTAAATTGGAGGTACCAAGCTGGCGTAGTGGTCAGATTATTCTCCTCCCGACACGGCCCATTGGGTTCAATTTCTGGTGGGGTCGCTCCTGATTTTGGCGTCTAAGAAACGTGGCAGACGTTGTTGTGTGCCGGTGGGTTTTTTTTTTTTTTTTTCGGAGATATGGAAACGAGTAACACGAAAACACTAAACACAAGTTTGGCGCGCTGCGAATAGAAGCGGAGCTGTTACCGTTGAGTGTGACAATCTGAACCTTATTGCACCCCGCGTATCGAACACGTAAAATTACATCCGCTACGTAGGCCTCTTAATCTTAGTGCTGCGAGTAACTTATTTTGGTCTTTACTTTCTTGCGCTGCTCTTTTAAGCTGTAATTACATTAACCGAATAAGTATTTAACCATGACAAATATACTGAGTGGCTACAGTAGATAGGTACGCAGGACTCAAGGTATTGTCAACCAAGTCAATGGAGACGAAACCATTGGCTCTGACGGACAGCAAATGTGTACTGAATCTTCAGTTACCTACAACTGGAAACAATTAAAATTTTCGCCTTGAGTGGTTTATAAAAAAAAAATTTTGAGAACTAAATCAGGACGGCTGGGCCAGAAAAGAGAATTCAGATCCTTACGAATTCAATTCCAGTGTTTTTTACCCTTTCTTTGCACGCATGAACATGGGACTAACTTGATATAAGTCACAAGAAAAGAGATAAACAAATTTTACGCAGTAGACCAAAGAAAATGAATGTGCCCTCCTCTCCAAACCTTTTCCAACCCAAATGCATTACAATATTACGATCATAAAGTTTTTTTAGCGCAACAGAACTGGTTAATTATTGATTGCAGTTTTCTTTAATATGTTAGTTTTTAACTAGTCGATGGTAATTTGTTTCCCACTAAAATTACTACATGCTAAGAGTTGGCGGAAAATAAATTCAAAACCAGCAAAACTCAGTTCCATTCAAACCCAGTTTGTATTCATCTAAGACATTTCATAGACCACACATAACGGTGTCACTCTATCTGGACCTGAATTGAGATTTAGAGAAATCCGATGTGTAAAATTGACAGTACTGTACGTAACGGTGATGTGTCAACCTTAAGGGCACGGTTCACCTCAGTTTTCAACGCATTTTTTTTTTAATTTCTGTATTTGTAGCAGATATTTTTTTCTTATTTCAGACGTACATTTTTATTAAATCTTCCTCTTAGGAAATTTGTATATTTCTCATAGTTTTTGCGTATGAGTCGTAAACGTCAAATTTTGCACTTTACCGTTTTATGTACGCCACTAAAACCAACTTAGGCCTACATATCAAACTGAAAAAACTCACAGTGTATAACAATGTTATAGGCTATAATTTGGCATGTATAAAATAATAAATAAAATATTTTTGTATTTAATAAAAAATGCTGAATTTTAAAATAAAATTCAAAAATTTCAAATTTTTTTTAAAAATACAAGAATGTATAATTTTTTGTTTCTATATATGTCAGATCACAAGTAACACTATTATTAAATACTGTAAATTTTTTTGGTTTGGTGTGTCAGTTGGTTTTGGTGGAGTACATAAAACCGTAAAGTGCAAATTTTGACGATTACGACTCGTTACGCAAAAAACTATGAGAGGTACAAACATTTTCTAAGAGAAAGATTTAATCACTATTAATGTCTAAAATTAGAAAATAATTATCTGTACAAAATAAAAATACGTTGAAAACTGAGGTGAACCGCGCCCTTAAAATGAAAGGGTGCATACTTAGAGACATTCGCAAAGGTACCTGCTGTGGAGAGGACACAGGGATTTCAAGAACTTTTTAAGTACAAAATCTCTGGCGTAAGAAAGGAAAAGCTTACTAAAATATTCATGTATATCCCTTATTTCCTTGGATGTCAATTGTGAACTTATAAAATACGAACATGTTATTCTGTGCATCTAAGAAAAAGCTGATATTTCTGAAATGCCAAAATTTCAAAGAAAATTTTAAAAATAATAATGGTAAACCAAAGCAATGAGGTAATATTATCACTACGTAACGATTTTGAATTGAAACTCATTCCATGAAATTATTTCGCTTACGAGAGTTACACTATAACACAGTACAACAATTTAAGAATATTCTTGAACATTCAGAACTACGAACGTTATTATTGTCAAATGTACCATTTCACCAGAATGGCATGTTACTATACAAAGGTTTCTTTTGGCAATTGGGTTTCAAGGGATTTTATTTATGAAACGTACGTAACAAATGTTACAGTACGTTGTTAATTGAGAAAAAACAGCACTTGGCGTTAAAAAAACGTATCCATAAAATTACAAAGTTATTGGGTAAATGGAATATCCAGAAATCTTCTAAGTAAATTAACGATCGCTCCCTCTCTCCGTTACGGGCGTCCCGTGGATTTATTTCTGTGCATATTGTAACAACAGATTTTAGCATAGTGGAAATACAGATGGCTTTACGAAAGTAGATAAGATTGCCTAAAGTGCTTTGAAATAGTATGTTCACAAACATCAACTTTTAGATAAAACATTTTTGGAATATTGGCTAAGTGTAAATGAAATTATTTAATGGAACGTATCTGCGTAAAACTGAAGTATTTTTTCGTAAAATTGTCTGTACACTTACGGAATTTTTCGAACAATGTAGCAACTCTTGAAAACCCACAGGCGGCAGCCTTCGCTTAACATATGACTCTAAATCAAAACCAAATTACGAGAGGTTACATTTTTTTTTTCAGTGGTACAAACAGGCATACCCCAAAAGAACTGAACAACCATCAGCTTCATGCGTCCGTTCGTTACGTAATCCAAAACACAATCGAAAAAAAATAATTGTGTAGGGCCAACCGGGGAACGAATTCCTATCGCCGTGATAGAGGGCCTGTGCAAAATTTGTCTTATATGTTTGTAAAAATAAAAGGTTGGCCAGTAAAAATAATTACGAAGGCTGCAGAAATTTACCCTTTACCGGGAGCAAACCTTCAAAGTTATTCCCAAATGGAGTCCGCGACGTAGCAATCAGCCTCGCAGAACTGGATGCAGAGGGCACGGAGTCAATGTAATAATGAACTAATAATAATAATACAGCAAATTCCGTGACTTTTAACAAGTAAGGTTACGGGTTCGAGTTCTGGACGACACGTAAATACAAATATGTGTCTTGATTTTATAAGCGAGTTAATTAATATTTGCTATTAGAGTTGAGACTCATCCTACCTCGTCTACCTTATCCTTTACCGAAACAGCATTGACATTCCGCGGAGATAATTAAACCTTGGTCATAGTATAATTTGGCATATAATTCAATTTACTTTAACTTTTAGTTGCATCAGAATAATATTGATGCTTTTGAAGAATTCTTCATGAAGCGCACAGCAGAAAAGTCTTCTCAGTTCCTGAAACGAAAGTATCCCTTCGATGAATTCGTCGGTGGTGTGAACAAATTCCAGGTGTCAGTAAACCCTCCCAAGTACCGGGAGGCTTAACAGCTGGATATCGATAAAGGTCCTGATCCCAACGTCTTTCATAGGAGTGAATTACTTGGACGCAGAGACAGAGGATTCCAGGGAATTGCAATCGGAGACGTCAATGCCCAGACGCTGATCAATCATCACCCCAGCCCCGCCTCTGACGGTTTCCAGGGGAGAATCATAAGAACTGTGTCGCGGTTGGGAAGCTTACGGCCCACGCGGATGCGCCTTTCTGCCGAGGCCATCTGCTGTGAAAATTGTCGAGGGCGGCTTAGAGTTTGTACATCCCTTCCTCCGTTCCTTATCCACGCATTATACCACTCAGCTAATGTGGTACATAGGCCAGGGTTATTACATGCAAACATAATTAACGTCGCTGCTACCTCGTTGGAGTTGGTCGCTAAGGGACCAGCGGGATAGGAGATAGTTTAGCGGTCTCTAAGGGCGTCACAAGTACTTGTACTAAACGAATCATCGTCTCCATGCGTAATGCAATGAACTGACAAAGTCCTAAGGTCGTGCGGTTGTAACTATAAGACCGTAAGCAGCAACCATTTTAACTTTAACGATTAAATACAAAAAAAAAAGGAAGAAGAAAATGCACTCGGCATCCATTGTTGTCGTCACAAAATTTTGTAGTCACCGCTACATAATTTAGTGTTTACCACAAAAATTATTTTGCAGGGAAAATTTTTCTTTCAGTGCGTCTTCGTTTATTCGTTACCTGGCTGTCTTCGTTTATCAAACTTACAATTGTTTTACACTCTTTCGTATCCACGTTGGCACCGGTGAATTGTGAGCTCCGGACTCTTTCAGCACCAATACAGAATGTGATTTTCCCAGGGCTGGATTTCCGATTAAGCCGATTAGGTCCTAGGCCTAGAACGGCACATTTTAAGGGAACGGCATGTCACGACGGACAAAATTTACAGTTTTTGTTTTGCTTTTTTAAACATGTCCGTCAGAATAAAGTAAAGGATAATGCCGTAATAGATCTAATCAAATGGAGTGGTAAGTTTTACGCATTAAATCGCCTGCGACCAATGCAATACAAGTATTTATCTACTCCATACACGCCAGTACCATCTTCCATTTGGGAGAGATAGAAACTGGTATAAACTGTGACTGTAATATAATGAAGCTGCTTGTCTAGTCGATTATATAATAATTCAATGAAAAAATGGATGACGGATGCAGTTTGCAGGGGAAAGATGGGGTGGTACGTGGAAAATGAAAGCTAAGTGTTCATATGATTTTTTACAAGGCAATAAAATCTGTAGCATACAGACAAGTTTGTGTTCTTCCTTGTAACAAAAATTATAATATAACTTATCCTATCAGAAAAATTACGAGTGAGAATTATCTAACAATTACTAAAACATCAGACTGGACCAAACATATGACAAAATTATTGATAAACACAAATATTCATTACAAATGATTACCTATGTCATAAGTAAATGCGATACATGTGGCGTTTAGTTTATTGTTGAAATCAGTCTCTGTACTTGAAGAATTTGCTCATGACCCACTTGTTATACCATTGTCCATACCATCATTCATTAATTTTCTTACACGAAACCTTCAATACAGCTAGTATAGAAAATTTTACAATTTGATCGTTTGGATTTCATCATTTGCCTTGCTGTCAGCTGCTATGCCATTATGCTAAGTTAATGCCAGACTAGATTTCACTTTACTTATTTCAACAGTGACTCAAATCGTTATATACACGCAAATCACTCGTACTCAAAAAAACAAAATATATCGCATCACAAATATATAACTCTGACTCCTTCATATGAACATCACTTCAAAATATCGCATCTTATTCTCAGCAATTATCTTTCCAGTACAGCGTTTTTACAGCATATCCTCGTCTGTCTGAACGTAACGTCGCAGTTGGGTCAGATTATATCTGCCTTTTACTACCTTTCTATCTAACGTTTCTAACTCGTAACAGTTGGGGTGAATGATATTTCTAACATTATAAGGTCCAGAATAGAGCAAAAACAACTTCTTGGTAACATTCTCCCAAAACTGAGAAATCGGATGCGTTTTTAAAAGCACTAGGTCTCCAACCTTGAAACTATCGATTTTCGATTTCTTCATGTATCTTGCGCGTCTCTAAGCTATAGCAATCAGTCGACTTCTCGCTAATTTTCTGATTTCTTCTTTCAAATTGTCCAGTTCCGTTCTGTTGCTGTCAAATGTGGGTAAGGTTCGCTTACTGGTTAACACTTCATATGGAGAAAATTTTGTCGAGGTATGCACGGTATGGTTCATTCTACGAAAGGTAGTTTCCCTTTACCATTTTGTTGGTGATTATGGCAATGTATTCTTAGCATTGTATGTGTCGTTCGGGATAAAGTGAGCACTGAAGATTGAAAATTTGAAAGAAATCACTTTTCTTTACTGCATTTAATTCAACATAATCAATAGTTACATTACTCGTTTAACGGTTGGCATCGAATTGCCGAGTACGGTTCGTGTACTTTCCTACTCAAACTAAACAACACTGAAATAAAATTTACTGCATTCAACATATTTAAATTTTATGTATTTAATTAGACGTTGTTATCGAACTGTATAGGTTCCCACAAACTGCACAATTTATCTTGAACGCGCAAGCATCAAGTAACGTGTCCATGGAGGTCAGATATTTACCTTCGTTAGTCGTCACACGCGAAAAGATACGAATTGGTCGAAAATATATCTTTAGCAGGGCTTTTCTGAGTGCTTCCTTTATCTTGAACCGCCAATACCAAATGATTTCATGCAAGCGTTCTACCACATTGGATTGGGGATGCTTGACAGAAATCGTTGTTGGCTTGATATCGAGTGTTTTCATCGCTTCCTGCCAAACTTGTCCCTAAGGTCGGATATTACGTAAACAGGTTCATTGGCTTACAGTTGGCCACATAAGAGATATTCCTGACCCTTCATTTGCCTTCTCCCACTATTCATCAGCTGGTACATGCAGTTAACTGATTATATAAGATACTTGCTTTGTTTAATTCTTTACCATTTGAATGTGTACGTGACTGTGTGAATGTTTGCGCATATGTATGTAACCAAATCTGTGCGTGTACGTTTGCATGCATGAATATATTTGTGTTTCTTTATTTCATTTTTTATTTAATTGCAGTTATAGAAGTTTTTATTCTGGTAGTCTAAAAAATCAAATTAATGACGTTTATTTGCCCCAAAAATAAACTGCACACTTTAAGTATTGTTGTAAAAATATTTTTTTTTTCTTAACTGGACGGTCTGTTCGTATTTTAAATGTTATTCAACTGTATGAGTAGGCGTGATTTTAAAATAATTCAGTTAACCATAACAAAATGTTAGTACTTGTCGCGAGGTAATATTCTAGAAAGCAAGTCACAATATTGGAATGACTGACTTTTGAAGAGGGATACTAACGTGCCGCAGTTACCCAATGTTGATACAGCATGAGAGCTATTGCAAAACGGGCAGAAAACGACGTGCCATGAAGAAGTCTGACAAGTCCGCCGCGTTTATACAATTGGAAATCTGGACGTGGTCTCACTGAGATTCGAGCCCGAATCTCCTAGGCAAACACCCTAGCCCCACTTTCAAAAGTGAAGAATCAAGTGAACAGTTAATTAAAGAATTTCATATGCCATAGTCCAGTGAAAGCTGTCCTTGAGTGAATGACGGATTTTAGTCTGCGATCGCCATGCTTGTAGATCATTTTACAACAAAGCCATTAAATAAATAAATAAATAACTAGTTTGATAATCCTGTATCAGAATACATAGTTAATTTATTTCACGAGTTGTGCTATAATTCTTGAGTAATGTGACAGCTCACGTGAAAAAAATAGCCTACTAATAAAAAGGTTTTGCACTATTTAAATTTCGGTGTAAGCAGAAGGTCTGCAGTTAAGTGGTAGCATTGAATGAACGTGCATTCTATATAATTAACTATACACGTGAAGAGGGCATTTGGCATAAAAGTGTTACCTCATACACACAATATACTTGAGTGACGCAAGCTTGGTTTATAGTTAAGTAAATAGTGATCTATTAAGTTAAATGCAACTAGAACAAAATTTAAATAGTGGGTAATAATGAATAAGAATGAGAGAGCGAATGAATGAGTTATTGGGTGAACTTGTGAGTTTATGCACGTGTGAAATAGCAGATCTGCCAGAAATGTGTATGTCACCAGTTAGACACCGAAACACATCGATCTCTTTAGGCGGTTGTATTAAGTTCACCTGCTAGGATTAAGTAGTTTTGTCAAGGTATGTTCGATAACAGGTTATGTATAAAATCTTGCAATCAATTCAGGGTTTTATGACTTATTGGACGATTTAAGGGGATAGTACACTGCAATCATTAATTGACAGTATTTTTACCACTAAGAGCGTTGCTGAAGGCATATCAACATTTCTATGCTTCAAAATTTTAGTCTAATACACCTTTATCGTTGTTAGATAATATAAACTTATATTATCATTTGACATTAGTTGGAAGATAAGAAATACTGTGTTATTTCTTATCTTCCAACGAATGTCAGAAAATATGGAGTTAATGTATTATGTAACAATGTTAATAGGTGTAGTAGATTAACATGTAGAGAATGGAATGTCAAAAATTTTGATAAGCCCCCTGGAATGCTTTTAGCGGGGAAAATACTGTAAATTAAATATGGCTGTGCACCATCATTAATAAAACACTACTCGGGTTACTATTGAATGCCTATGGTTGAAAATTCTCACGCTAACCTCGTGACTTAATGTAACCTGTGAAGGAGCACAGTACGGGAGAAGTGCTTTACAAGATTCTCAGCCACGCCTGAAACAAACCAGAGTCTGTGTGCGCGCGTGGGTGTGCAGGGAAGTGCGCAAGACGCGTCGTGTTAATTGGATAGAACTGCGGGTCTGTAAGGTCGCCTGACCCCCCAGTCTGTTTTAATTACTGGATAGTCGGAGTTACCGGGGTATTGAAGGTGTAGTAGGTTGTTAGGGGTGGACGAGGCTCGGGGTTGGTTCGCCGCTAGCCGAGGAGAACTAATGGCTCGCGACGTGCAGGTGGACACAGAGAGAATGCAGAGCTGAGATAGATACAAGGCGGCACGTAGTTAAGGTCCTAACACCATTTCCTGTTACAATCACTCGCAGCGGCCTTCGTTCGATGTTTCTACAAGCTACGTTTTTCTCACAGCTAATAGTTAATACCGCATTCCCTAAGGTCAGTAAATTAAAACAAATATTAATAAAAGTGGAAATAGTTTTATAGTTAAAGTAGAGAAATGTTTCTGAATCTACAGCATTTTATAATCTGATAAATTTGATATGCTCAAAAACTGTAACAATTTTATTGGAAGCAAGCATAGTAGACTATGCGATAGACTATTAATAGACCACGCGACAACTGTTAGTTAGGTACAAGAAAATGTTCTGCTTTGAAACTGTCTCATAAAAAATATTTTACTCACCTATGAATATTGGAAGTGCAGAGATTTGGTCAGCACTTAGCATCTAGGTCTTTAGCGCTGGTGAGGGGTGGCATGATGTAAGCATGGAGCAACGCCGTAATCATAGGGCGGGGGGAACACGCTTTCTACATCCGGGGACCGACCCCACCTTGAACCGAACCCGGAGTGCCTTGGTGGGAGGCGAGAGGTCCACTAGCCACTACGCCAACCACGGCCCTATGAATATTGGATTTATAGGAGTAATATATTTTTTATAAAACTGTTTCAATTCCGAAAAACTTACAGCGTGTTTTACTTATAGCTAAAAATTGGCGCGTAGTCTATTGATGCATAACACTGGGCAATTGCGACATTTAATTTCTTTGAATGATTCCACAATTTCCCACGATTTCACTAAACTTTACAATATAAATTGTGTCAAATATCCTTAAACTCTGCATTTACCATTAGTAACTACGTTTAACTTTAGCGTATTCACTCACTTCCCCACACGCATGGGCAGCATAACAAATGGGGGTAGGGTTAACACGTGCCCTCTAACTTCAAAACAGTTAAAAATAATGAAACGAAAGTTTTGCACTGTGCAACTTTTCAATGTGTACATAAATATTTATTTTAGCGTTGACTAGCGAATCTAATCCATGTACTGTGGGGAAAAGGAAAATAAACAATTTATTTAAACATTGTTTGCACCTCCTCCACATAAAATAAATGTGCCCCTCCAAACTTTGAGTCACGCCATGCCAATGATATTCCTCCACGTAAATCAGATGCAATGAGAAACATATTTTAGTAGGTCGCGTAGTCTGTCTTTATTACAAAAAAAAATACGCAGTGGTCATAGCTGTTTATATTATATATAATTAAAATATTTTAGATTTATGACGCAGTACAAACGTATAACACTCTATTCCTACAAAAGTTAATTGTTTTAGAATTTCTTATGAATGTAAAACGCTGTAACTAGAAAATAGTGGATTTAAAGCAGGAAGATTGCAATGTAGTAACCGCGCATTCGGTTTTTAGCCTACTTTCCTCTAGGAAAGATAGGCTTATGAGATCGCGCGTCTGTCTGTCTGTCTGTATGTCTGTAAGTCTGTATGTATGTATGGATGTCTGTATGTCCCCCCCTAATAACTTTTTATACAGTTCACGGTAAATAATGATATTATTACAGAATATTATGCCATGACTGGTGATTACGACGCAATTTTTTTT
>PNEQ01110306.1:0-25273 GCA_003012365.1 Medauroidea extradentata
AAGGCATTGCAGCGTGTCACGCGTATACTTTTTCACGCGAAACTGCTATGTTATTCATATTTCGTTTAGCTACGAAAACGACACAACATGGGTCGAATCCCGCCAGAAAAATATGTATTGATGTCATAGCGGCCAGCACGTCGGTCTTCTTAATATACCATTCCCTGATTCAACTCCCCACAGCGTAATTTTTTAAAATGGTCGTAATTCGCTATTAAATGTAATTTGTTTTGTACATAGTGTAGACCTACATACTTTCGAACCATTATGCATGCATTTAGTATCGTTTCTAAGCCCTATAATATACTGAAACAAACACTTACATTTACGTACACTTTACCTAAAAATTTAGCATCCAGTACGATTGGAAAATACTCATGGTCCTACGACGAACTTTTCTGCAGGTTTGCGAGTAATAAATGACTGTGGGAAGATGCTACACCAATTATACATAAGGTAAATCAAACAAAACTGAAAATAAAAGAATCTGCTCTTATCATCAGTAATAGTAAAGCAATCATCAAACTAAGTATTGAACTAAAAAAATTATAATTCCTTTATCAAAAAAGAAATTAATTTAAATATATTTACATCGCAGAATATATTTCCAAACCATAGACCCGATTCACACCTTACTGCACATAAGCTTATTGCGAACTGCACGGCCAATCAGGAAGCAGCTTACGCGGTCGTTGGCTGAACTACAAGAAGTAGGCGCACTTCCTATCTATATAAGACCTTTGTTTTTCCAGATGTCACACTTACTAGTCAGTCGGGGTGCACTTGTTTTACGATACACCAACGAGTAATGGTAACATCGGTTCTCGGTCTCGTGACTACATGGCCTCGGATGTCACAGCCAGTCTGCTGGAGCTCCTCGATCTGTTCACATGCCTGAAGATGGAAACATTTACCAGTTCCCGAAACATTGCATATATTGTGTTAAGAAGCCTACTATTTTTTTCGTCTGTTTTTTTTTTGTCTGTGTTGTGTTGTGTCTTGCTGTGGCCACATCAGCATTCGCGTCTCTCGTTATTTGTGTTGTCGTTGTTCATCCATTTGGTGCCTTTTATAACACATTCTGTTTTTAATTATTTCTATTTTTTCGTGTCTTATGTTTTTTTTTTTGTCGTCTTTCTCCAGTCGACAATATTCCACCACTGTGTATCGTTTTGAATATGTATTTGTCCTTATGTCGTCTTCTGGCATATGACCACATTCCTTTCAGGAATTACGTGTATGTTTTATGTCTGTTGACTACAGCGCACTTGCTTTTCTTCCATTGTTTTTTTTTGTTTGTTTTATTGTGAGTTTTTCTGCAATACGACAACATTCGCCTGCAGTGGGGTGTGTCCAAAAAAACTTCCTGTTTGTAATTATTATTATTGTTTTAATCACTAGCATGGGTAACACGAATATAAAATTGTTATTTTATAATTATTTGCATAGTTATTAGTCTTTATATGTAGTTATGTTTGAGTAGCTGGGTTATTGATTATCAGTGTTTCATGTGTGTGTGGTTTAAAATAATAATGATTGTTTCAACAAAATACTATTGGTTTGAATAAAACAGAGTACACAAGTAACATGCTAGGTGAAGTATATTTCAAAAATGCACTGTGTGTCATATTGTAATAAAATTATATAGTTATATAACGTGGCGAGGTCATGCCACATGCAAACTTTTCTGAACACGAGACATAACCTACCTTACTGTACGAGTTTGAATACTTGCCTGGATTATGTCTTTGAATGTTTCTTGCAATTGGACATAATGACAAACTGTACTATTGTGGACATACGCTATTGCGATATATGTCATCCCAGAAATCTTAGAATAAGACTAAGAATAGTCTGATTCAACAGTCAACAGTACAGTTTGCCTGGATTAGTTTTCCTGATTAAGATACACTGTACAATATTATATTTTTAAAAATGGTATCTGAAATTTAATGCGCTCAGTGACATTGGTTGCAGAGGTGATAAAGTTGGTACTCAATCAGAACGATATTGTGATTTTTCCCACCAAGAACACATTACAAATGAAGGATGGTAACGTATTGTGCACCACCTTAATAGACAAAACGTCTACTGTCGCGGCATAAGAAATGTAAATAAAAAGAAAGGTTAAAGATATAGTGTATGAAATTGCAAAATTATGAATTGTGTATGGTAGAAAAGCCTCCTGTGTAATAAAAACCTTGTTTGAAAACCTGTCTATACTCAGTCGGGGAAATTAGGAAAAACATGATATCTATTCGAGGGCTTACGCAGGTGAGAATAAGATTTTGATAGGAGGCTAAACTCACTACAGAAAACTACGATACAAAAAAAATTGGTTGTCTGTAAAGTCGGTTTACTGACGATAGTTGAACGTGACAACGTCTTAAGAAAATACTGATGGAATCGTATCATTTTTCAAAAGAAAATTTTAATTTCATTTGTTTAATAGATTTGGATGTACATAGAGAAGGAAGTAATTGGAAATCACAATGAAATTGATCAAGTTATATTTATTTGTACGCATAAATACAATTATGTCAATTTTTTTTTTTACAATTTAATAGTTTTTACTCCACGCAGTCGCATCGCTCACGCAAGTAGGAGAGAGACGGATGTCGAACGCTGCCGAACGCAAAGGGCGATTGTACTTCTTTGTCGCTCGTTCCGCGCTCTCGCTTGCACTTCAAGCCTTACATGGAACGCCTCAGAGCGAGGTAACGCCGCATGAGTCATGTTTTTTCGTGCGTGCAGCCGGCTCTATCGAATTATAAGACGTTGTCACGTCAAAATGTATGCATGCTATTTGGTTCAGACAAGGAGAGCAGGCAAGACTTATCTGGCGATGTTCTCTGAAGTTCGCTGCGTCGCTCGTACAAATTAATATTTATAGATCCTTAAATTTTTATTACTTTTTTAAAAAGAACAGCCAACAGCAAAATACATTCGTTATTTTCTTCCCCATTCTTTTTTTCCATAGACAACCTTCAATAATCAGCTCCACACTGGAGAAATAAAATTGACAATAAACTAAAGTAGTGCTAACTCTGACTCTCAGGTGAGAAAACAAAACATCAATCTAAATATATTAACCCTAATTCAGCCTTTAAAATAACTAAACTAAATTACGTACATTTTAAAAAAATAACAAACAAAATATTAAATAATCCTATCAGGCAATAAAAGGGCTCAAATAAAATTAAAGAATCTTTGCCAGTCCATATGTCACAATTGTGGTAGTGCTGTAAACTAGATAGTAATACAGACGTTAAATGCGGTGGCGGCTCATTTAATGCGATCGAACTTCACCGCTTATTGGTTGCCCAAGGTTGTTGATATCAGCCTAGTGTATGTTTGGCTCCTGCATGTAACAACAGGAATCCTATTGGCCTGGCTGCCAGCTCTGTCTGACCTTGGGTAGTTCACATTTCCCGTGACCAGTGTTGACTTTGCCATGTAGAGAATGAAACCGGAAGGAGGTATGGGGCACCGGTTATCTACCTGTCTTTCTTTCTGGAACTAACAACTCGTCTGGCAGTCTGCTTTGTGTCCGTATGCCTCCCCTTTCCAGAAATCAGCTAGCTGATATATGTACGGCGTAGCCCTAATGTAAATGCGTTAATACTTGATTCAAGGTCAAAAAATAATGTTGGAGAAATTTACCTGGCAGGTTGAGCTGCTCTGCAAAAGAGTACAATACAAAATATGTACTCTGTCAATGCTTCCCTTGTTACTAATTGTGCAGCATAAATCGGAATGTGCCTATGCGCATTAAGGCTTTTTCGTTCTTTTCGTATATTGCAAACATAAACTAGGAATCGATATTCATATTAAAAATAGACTCAGTGTATGAACATATTGAAGACATTGAGATGTGATGAAAATATAAATGTTAGGCACCGAAGGTATAATTGAATTGTTTGAAACAAACAAGTAAAAATCATTGTTTTTAATTTAACTAAATAAGTGAAAATTTAAAATAATAGAATTTTATAATATTGTTCATTATTTTATTTTCCATTTCATTTGGACGTTTTACAAGCCCTCGAACAGCATAAGGCCTTGGTAGAGACACATGGAGAAGACAGGAGTCATTTTGTCACTATTAACATTAGCTCAATTTGTATTAAAAGTGAGTCGAGCGCTGACAAAGAAAAGATTACATACAACTCGTAATGAGAACTTAATTCAATGGTATGTAATATACACTTTTTCCCGATAGTTTTTTAAGACAAAAATTGAGAAGGTGTTAAAACTTTTCTTCTAACAGGGTACAATTAAGTTTTAACATGCATCATAATATTTCAGAAAGAAAATATTGTTTAATAAAGTTACATGATCAAGGAAATTTTCGTCAATCAAATAACTAAAACTATATATTTTTGTATTGAATACCAGATAACACAGTAAAAAAATGATCTTAAACTGGGAAGCCAGTATTTGATATCTGCTTTCATTTATGGTTTGAAAAAGTTATTACCGCAAAAAGTAGAAGAAGTGAGGAATCATGGCGTTAATTTGTTTATGGAAATATTATTCGACCTCAGATTTGCAGAGGGAGTTATATTGCCATGTTGCTGTAGTTTCTTCCATGACATTACGGATTATTTGGAATATCCCGTTACTTTGAGAGCTTCTTCAACAGAATTAACAGAGTGTGAATAATGCCGGATTAAGTCCCTAGTAGACTACCTGTATTGTTATTTTTTGCAGGTTTTGCCTTCCATACATAAAAAACTAACAGAAATTACGGACACAAAATCAAAATGTAATTTGTTAAACGGAACGAATTTTTTCTCCAGAGATCAGAAGTAGATAGGTTTAGTTCCTCTGGGGCACAGGCTTCAGGCTTATGAGCACATAAGTTCCGGCCGCCATCTTGTTTTGGCCACCATCTTGTTTTCTGCTACCATATTGTTTTTGGCCGCAATCTAGTTTCCGGCCACCACTTTATTTCCGACCACCATATTCGAATGAGTTTCATCACTAAATTTCAACATTCATTTGTTTATAAGTTATGGAGCCCGCAACATATATGTTATAAAATTCCTGCCAAATAATTGACTTGTTCGAGAAATAGATTATTACATTTAGTGCTAGGAATGGCCACCGGAGGTGCTACTTTGCAGCACTATTTTTGTTTCCAACTTTTACCACCAAGGTGCAAGAGTGTTTAAAGGACGACTGGTAATGTAACGTAAGAACAACTCTCGCCCCTATCGTCACTATTTACTTTATATTATTTCTTTCTGCATACCTCCAGGCAGTGAGAGAGACAGGTCTTGACAAATATGATAACTCGCCAGCGAGCGTGTTCGGCCTAGTATATGGTGAATTCATTCACCCGTATTAACACTTTAAAAATCATAATAAAAGAAGCTGACCATTGGAGCAGAGCGACAAACTGCCGATCCGTGGGTTTGGAGGCAAGCAAAATAACATCGGAGATACTACAAATTGCGAGATTCCAACAGTGTTATACACAGTGATATAACACTACCATAATTCATAATTATTTCAACTTCAATCATTTTAAAACCATTTATAGTAATTATTTATAATGTAATACTCTGCATATAGTGTTCTATGTAAATGTTGATTGAGTGTACAAGGACTAGTGAATCTGATGCTCTTTAAGAAAATGTTACGACAGACATATGGAATAATGTCTCACAACACACACAATGTAAGTTTTAAAAAATATCACATTTATTAAAACACTATATACACTATATTTACACTATATACAAAAACATTATAATTCTTGAGGCGACTGGGCAGGTTCTCTCCCCACCAATGTTCGGAGGAGGATGGGGACTGGGGACTTCTTTCTGGAAGTGTGCAGTGGTGGTGTGACGGATCTCTGCCACTGCGTGCTGGGCCTGCAGTTAGAGCCACATGTCCAAGATTTCCTACTGCTGACCCTGAACCTGGGCCGGCAGTGTAAGGTGATCTCGCCGCACCTCCCCCCCCAGCAACCCCATCTTCCTCCTTCCCTCTCTCACCTCAGTTAGGGAAGGAACAATCCTCTTCCTCCTCCCCATCATCCTCTTCCTCCTCCTCCTCAACCATGGGCACGAAAGGCTAATTTCGCCATCACATGTCACCCTGCTACTGGTCCTCGTTTCTAGGGAGGCCCGGTGGAGCCGGTAGGATGCTTGGTTTGTTCAAACACTTCAACGACTTCGACTTCGTCGTCGGAGACGTATGAATACTGCAGCAGGCGAATCAGCGGTGGTGGAGTTGGCAGAGTTGGTGATGAGGCCACTGCCATGGTAGCAGCATGGAGCTCGTCGAGAGCACAGTCGTCCTCGCTGTCTCACATATGTGTATTACTCGCTATCTTAATGTAGACTGAAGTCACAAGTACTCGGGAGACATCTCCTAGCAGAAATCCTCTCCCCTCCAGCCAATGAGATGCAAGACCAACCTACCCTCCCCTCATGCGGTCACAATCTACATCACCAGTCTTAGGTACGACCACAGGCGCCACCAATTCGTCCATTTAATGCCTTGGCATCATCTTGCGCGTGAAGGGGTGAAGCATGAGTCAAGGGTTGCGACTTTGCACGAGAGCCGTGCATCGTCCAGCTTACAGACCTAAGCCATTTGAGATGGACATCTCGTGCCATTTACGTATATCTCCTAACTTATTTATCGCTCTTACATGGTATAAAATTTTGAGTATTTTTCCTGTCTGTCTACCTAGGTGCGGTATATGTTTCACCCACCTGATGGCATGTGAGCAGCTGTCAAAGGCGGCGAATGCGGCGACGAGTGACCTGTAGTATGTCTTCTACGAGCTCTCTCAACTTTGTGGCGCGAGCGTGGAACCTCGGGGCTCGGCTGTGGTCGACACTGCTATGATTGGCTACCTGTGACGGCAGTGGACAATGACCAGGATCGGAAATGGCTTGCGGATGTGTGCGGCGCCATCTATTTTACTGCCGATGACGACCAAGGATCGGCAAAGTTTGAATCGTGCCAAGCTGTGTGATTGGTGACAGTTGACGTAATCACTTCTTACTATATTGTGCTGCAGGGCTACCAACCTGGATTGTGGTATCCCCATTTGCCACCAGCAAACACCACCATTTCGTTTCCTGCCTACCCTCTCCAAGAAGCATCTAGGAACGTGTCATCTTCCTGGATTCCTATTGGCTGACCAGGAAATGTGGGGATGGAAGACTCGCTATAAATGCTTGTGGGGGACTGGAGAAGATCAGAGATGGCGGAGTTTTGAACTTGTATTTATGCTGGCTTTAAGTTAAGTATTCAGGCTATGTTATTTAGGAGAATTTGGGAAATGATACATATGTGAAGTCTGTTATTCATAAATTATCTTATAGCTGTTATCATATTTCTGAAGCCATAGTTATTGTCTTGTATTTTTAAACTTGGGCTACATCAAGCTTTGTTATGTAATTTTTTGAGCAACAGCTGTTTCATATGGATTTAAATTTGGGCTTCAGCAAGATTTTTAGGTAACTATTTGAGCAACAGCTGTTTCACATGAATTTAAACTTGGGCTACAGTAAGCCGTGTGATATAAACAGATGGTTAACATGTATTTTCAAAGTAGAGCAACAGTAGATCATGTGATGCAATGCTTGCGCAACAGCATATTTTTTTACTTGGGCTATAGGAGGCCATTGTAGTACACATTGTAGTTAGAGTTAAAGTAGAGTCAAAGTACTTCACATATTTAGCTTATCATATTCAGAGGTATTATAAATATTGGAGTGTTCTAGTCATGCTATTTATTGTCATTTATGATTATTGTATTTGTATTGATTTTAGGCCTAAGAGAAAAAATAGTTGATGAGTTACATCATGTCCATTAATAAAATCAATAGACAAAATTCCTAATTTCAACCTCTAAATGCTTCATCAAAAAACTAAAGTTTCATCCTAATGTTGTGTTGATTCCCTCCCTATGAGTTTCACATTAGGCAGCTGGACAGTCCAGCTCCTCGCGAGGTCCAGATGACGAGACTACATGCCTTACACCGATCACCTCATCGTATCGAGTTTCAACTTGTTCAAAGTTTGCATATGCAGTCATTACTGACCGCTTTCCAGGTACCCAAGTTGAAGTTTTGTACCGTTCCCATTAAAATATAATTTGCTTTTAAGTAAAATCACTGAAATGCATTTTTAAATACCTTCATACATAAGAATTCACATTATTTACACAAAATGTCTTATTGATGAATCCAACTGTAGTGGCTTGCATCGAACCACAGCCATCGCCCTAGCACTTTATTTCCTTTTTTCTTTAATACCTTCTCGACCAAATATGTTTTTGGATACTTGGTAACTTATATTTCTTCGCCATAAAAACCTCCTCGAATAACCTTGCCTTCCACGTCTTCTAGGTACTATATCCTTGGTTCGTAGTAACGAATTTAAACACCTTTAAATAATTCAGTGCTCCAGTTTGGTGTGTAGTCTTTTGAAAATGTTGCCTCCACTCACGAAATCCTTACATAGTCCCCAACATTTGCTTTAGGTTTGTGCACATATAGATTCTTCTCATATTTATAAACAATATATAGTAAAGTTATCCTTGACATCTCTGGGCTTCATGTACTTAGTTAGATGTACTTTATGATTATATTTTGACACAAACTTGGGCAAAATATCCATCTACTTGTAGCTTCCTTTTGCTGAAATGTTTTACACATTTCATTCTTCAAGGTATGATAAAAGCGTTTCACGACATTGTCCTAAAGACCACTGTGGGTTGAATAATTGTTTATTTTATGTTTTGACATCAATGCTCGAAGTGACGAATTGTAGAATTACTTGCCGAGGTCAGTATGTAGATTATTGCATGGACCTTTATCTTGCAAATCAATATTCAACACATTTGTTACATCCATGCCACTCTTAGTTTTCACAGAAATTGCCCACACGTACTTACTCTAGCAGTCAATAATAGTCAGCACATATTTGTAGCCTTTGTTCTTGCGAGCATAAGGTATCATTTCAACCAAGACTACCTGATAAATGTCCTTCAAACCAAACACATGCACTTCACACCGAGGATAATTGCGCCATGTGGGCTTTTACTGCTCCCTAGCAACATTTTGACGAATAATTCTATGTATCTGTATTTCACGCAATTCTCCTATGATGCTTGATATTTAATTTGTATTGGAATTATTTCCAACCTGCTGAGAAGCAACTAACAGTCAAAATCTGTCTACAAATTCATTAACATAATTCCAGTAAACAAATTCTTCAAGTCTTCCATCATCTACTTTCTTATGTAGATCGTGTCCAGGACCTATAGCAGCACCTACATCAGGGAACAGTTGGGAAATAATGTTAAATTTAGAGTTTGTTTCATCTTTATATTCATTGCTGCTAGGATAATTATGCTTCAAATGAGCGCTCGTAAGTTTCAAAATATACAGTTGCAGGGCACTGTGTGAATAAGTACCAGGGTTGTGTTTAAACAGTTATTCTTAAATTCCAGAAGTTGGTTTGATTAAAGTAGTGTCTGTTTGTACGTCATTACTGGGTAAAAGTAAAATTTGCTTGTTTTCCAAGAAATACTTTTTATTTTTCTTGTATACTCTATATGTCCTGTCCTTCGACCTTGAATTTGTCAGGTAATCATGAAGCATTGTGCTATGTTCCTTTTTCCATTTCCATTCAGAGAGAGGCAAATATTCTTCATCAACTTCTTGTGTAGGTTTATTGCATTTCACCATAGCACGAGGTTCTTCTTCCATTTTCACTGTGACAAGTGGTGGCGGTATCGGCTTTAAACTGTTCAGTCGCTCTGTTATAGACTTAAATTTTCTTCATTGTTCATATCATGTTCCAGTCTAGCATGTTGGGTTGTAAAGAACTTTGCATGAATATGTTTAATAATAGTGTACAGTCACCAATGATGTCAGACAGTGCACTACCCACTTACAATGACATGGCAGTGTATTTACACATTGTTGTTCTTAGATGGTGTCATTGAACTTTGCTTATTATTTTTCCCATCCAAAGCTATGACTGGAGGTGGAATTATAAACAGATGTTTGCATGGTTTCAATATTTTAAATTGAAGCATCAAGTTTAGGCATCCAGGACTTTGTCTGTGCCAGAGGTTTCATTTTTAAGCACATCTAATGCATTTAGTTTTCTGTCCAGCAAAATCTCAATATCAACAGGAATTACCCTAAGTTTACATCCATATCATTTATTATTCTTGCAATATTATTACTTGTTCTACCTAGCATGTTTTGTATTACATAAATCATATCACCATGAAGGGCATAAATATGTGCCTTGTTAACAGAATCTCCATTTTCTCTCAGACTTAAAATTAGATTTTAGTACCGGTAGACACAAATCCACTTTCCACTTTCCATTTTACCTTTTAAGGCCATTATGCCCAAACTCTGAAATTATGTAGCTCATCTCTTACTGACAAAGCCTCATGAACTGATCGAATACACACCGATAACTCCCATTTACTAAGGGAATAATCCTTAGCTATTACAAGAAATCTGTGAAGGTCACTCCAACAAAATGCACACACCTCTTTGAATTTATCAAAAGTCATGTCTGTACTAACATGATCAGAGTAGTTATGTCAAGTCATCCATACAAAACAAAACGAAAAGGTTGGCATTTTCTCTCAAAAACTGCTTGGGAATGTATATGAGTAGACTGGAAAAGGTAAATAGAATCTATTGACGTATGTCTTCCCACGCAAAAGTATTCTGGATGCAAGCCTGTATCTCACAAGCTAAATCGCCGGAAAATAAAACACATTGTTTGTAGAGCTTTACTTTGAGGTACCACGACTACAATGTCGCTGAATGGAAAATATCCGAGTCCTTTAATGTAAAATAGAATTTTTCCAAGACGCTGATACTTTGGCTGTTGTAATGATTTTGGTTATAGGTACACATTCTCGAACTAGAGATGATTAGGCTCCTCCAACAAGCGTAAGAGCACGCATGTTTTTCCACAGTTTAATGGTCCTGCTATGATGCAACACACAGTATCGGGAAGGAAGGGACTATATCTGGATTCGTCTTCGGTACTAATATACGTATAGACAAACTAACTTCTTGTCTGTCGATTCAAATATATTACCACCACCAACATGTGGTGCTAATTGAGGAGCATGGTAACGAGCATAAAAAACATGAGGAGGAGTGTGAGGAGGAGCATGTGTGGTGCAGTGTACATCATAAGTAAATGGGGGCTGAGATATGTGAGGAGCATACATAGTTGTGTGATGAGAATGCATAGTTGTTTGAGGAGAATGCATAGTTGTTTGAGGAGAATGCATAGTTGTGTGAGGAGCATGTATATTGTGTGAGATGCATTAATAGTTGTGTGAGAAGCATTCATTGACAATTGTTCTGATTGCTACTGAAGTTGTTGTGGTTCTTGTTTAATAGATCCAATACCACAAATCTTAGAATGTCTCTTCAAAATACCAATCCAAGAAAACTGATGTTGGCAGAGTTGGCACTGGAATAACACAAAAAGAAAAATCGCAAGAAGAAGAAAACAAGCAAGAAACAAGGAGGTTACCTGCTTCTACTCCTAACTGGCTTGGCCACATTAGAAGGTCTGATTGGTGAAGTTAGCAGAAATGCTAGAGCAGCGAATAATTAAAAAAAACCAAGACTAACCATTGGAATAACTATAATGCCATAACAGGCAAATTGAAACTATTGCACTAAGGTCAAAAAATGGGAAAGGCCTTTACCTAAGACCGTACACTGTAGGTGGTGGGAGTTGAAAGAAGAGAACCAGAAAGAGAAGGAAGCAATCTTAAACAAACTTTTTAATCGACCACTAACAAAACTAAATTTAATACAGATTGCCAGTAAATTATAAATACCTAATTTCAGTGCTGTGTACATGAGAAACAAATAACCACAAAAATTGTAGTTTTTACATTTTAAATTTGGTCATAATCTTCATACCTGTCTTCCCAGTGTAGTCAGTGATAATTTTTGCAAGCCATCTATTAGTGTGTTTACTTTTCTTGTCCAACAGGACCTGTGATAGTAGTGTTAGCTTTTGGTGCCCAGGGTTGAGAAGGAGGAGGAGGAGGAAGAGGACGATGGCGAGGAAGAGGAGGATGATGGCTCCTTTCCTAACAGAGGTGAGAGAGAGAAGGAGGAAGATGATGTTGATAGGGAGGAGGTGTGGCGAGAGCTCATTGTGATGTGGGCTCTGGTTCGGGGTCAGCAGGAGGAGATCTTGGATCTGTGGATCCAACTGCAGGCCCGGCACGAAGTGGCAGAGATCCGTCACACCACCACCGCACGCTTCCAAGAAGAAGTCCTCGTCGTCCTCCGAACATTGGTGGGGTGAGAACCTGCCCAGCCGCCTCAAGAATTATAGAGTTTTGTATATAGTGTAAATAAAGTGTATATAGTGTTTTAATAAATGTGATTTTTTAAAACTTACATTGTGCATGTTGTGAGACATTATTCCATATGCCTGTCATAACATTTCCTTAAAGAGCATCAGATTCACTAGTCCTTGTACACTCAATCAGAATTTACATAGAACACTATAAGCAGAGTATTACATTATAATTAATTTCCAAAAATGGTTTTAAAATGATTAAAATTTAAATAATTGTGGATGATGATGGTGATCAATCACTGTGTATAACACGGTTGGAAACTCGCAATTTGTAGTATCTTAAATGTTGTTGTGCCTGCCTACTAACCCAGTCGTTGACAGTTTGTTGCTCTGCTCCAGCAGTCAGCTCTTTTGATATAATTATTAAAATGTCAATAAGGGTGACTGCACCATACACTGGTCCGAACATGCTTGGTGGTGAAGTATCACACTGGTTAAGATTTGTCTTTCTCGTTGCCTGGAGGCATGCAGAAAAATAATATAAAATGAATAACGACAATAGGGGCGATTGTTGAAACTTGGTGGGGAAAATTATTCCAAGATGGCTGTCGGGAATAAGACGGCACCCGAAAACAAGCTGGTGGCCATATACTATATGGTGGCAGGGTACAATATGGTGGCCAGAAACAAGATGGCTGCCGAAGTCAAGATGGTGGCCAGAACTCCTTTCCTCCTATGCCTGCAGGCTGTGCCACCTGAGGAACTATATCTACCATCAGTGTCTAGACACTTACTCATCGCATGGTCGCGAGACAAGGTAGACTAGTTAAAGATAAGGGACAAAGGAAAGTATTGAGTAAATTGAGTCGGTATCTTTTTTACTTCCCTTCCCGCACCAGAACCTTAAATTCGGTAAAGATAATGATACAGTTTTCTCTTTCTGGCCGACACTTCGAGCGACCGTCGCCTTGTATACTTGGCAGTGGGAGTGTGTTACCTGATACCTCATGCACTTCACTACTATAAACAAGAGAAGTGTAAAAATTTTCAGTTGTTTTGTTTTTAAGAATAGATTGGGATCATTGTGAATAACTTTCTCGCTTTTGTGTCCCATCTAACTTCAAATGTAAAAATAAATTCTCACTGGCCAAATTTTAAATGTTTCTGTTGCTTAGAAAACACACACGATGTAGGAAAAATATTCCGTAGATTTAACAGAGAAGAATTTTAGTCTTCAGATACAGGTTGTGGAAAAAATACCCTTACTGGCTATGGGGAATTGTAGTGGAGACCAAGACGATTAAGTCTATCATAGGATATCGTGTCCGGAAATGTTCAGTTTTACAGCTACACACAAAATCAATACACACACTGTTTTCGGCACGAATAATTAGGATAGTCTTGACTATGGTAGTCCATACATGATTCCCAGATCACCTGATGTCCCATTAGACTACAAGTTTACATGCTAGTCAGTTGAGTTTGTGATCCGCCCATAGATGTTTGTATTTGCTGTTGTGCTTGCCATCTAAGTTCATACTACAGTACAGTAGTAGTCCTTCTCTACAGTACAAAATTCAATGTGTACATACTTCATTGGTACTGTGTTGCTGTTATCCATGGAATACACGTTTGCAGAATATGTGGACATGATGTTATTGTACGGCGATACTCGGTGCAATGGCAGGGTCTGCTCGCCAGCTGTATGTGGAGCATTATCCACACTGCTGTACACCTTCGCACTCACTTTTTGCTATTGTGTACCAGCAGGCAACTGAAACATGTATATTCATCCCCAGTAAGGCCAACAGTGGTGCTCCATGGTGGCGCCGTACACCTGAGTTTGAT
This sequence comes from Medauroidea extradentata, assembly GCA_003012365.1. NCBI lineage: Eukaryota > Metazoa > Arthropoda > Insecta > Phasmatodea > Phasmatidae > Medauroidea > Medauroidea extradentata. The sequence continues at coordinate 14,194 of PNEQ01110306.1, forward strand.
GAGGATGTACTCCATTTAGTGGAAAAGGATGCGACGTTGAAGGCCAGACAGATACCAGGTAGACTTTCAGATTTTATATACACTCAACACCTTGCACATTTATTAACTATCAATGTTTACACATTTTACAATGTTTGGTGTGCAGATAGACAGAATGTGGATCACACAGCTGTCTGGCGTGTTCTACATGAGCAGCAGCTACACCCGTATCACCCCCAGAAGGTACAGGCAATCAGCCAGAGGATTTTGGACAACGAGCGATCTTTGGCAGATAGTTGTTACACTGTTGTGTGGATGAGCCCAACTTTCCACGGTGGATCCTATTCATTGATGAAGCTCACTTCGCCAGGGAAGGAGTTCACAAAATCACAACAGTCACATGTTGTCTGATGCAAACCCGCATGCTGTGCGCCCCCGTGGATTTCAACGCTGATACAGTCTCAATATTTGGCAGGGTTTCTTGATGGGCGTGTAATGGACCATACCTTCTTCCACAAGCACTCACGGGTGACTTGTACTTACAGTTCCTTGAAGGCATACTTCGAGGTTTCTTGGAGAATGTGCCACTGCATGGGCATCAAAACTTGTGGTTTCAACGTGGCGGTGCACCAGTTAATTTTCACTTGTGGTCTGAATTCATCTAGACCAACGATTTGGGCATCAGGGGATTGGTCGTGGTGGTTCGATTGCTTGGCCTCTACGTTCTCCCGACTTGACCCCGCTAACTCTGGGGTCACAAGAAAATCATGATTTATGAGACCCCTGTGGAATCCGTGGAAGACCTACTAGCACGTGTGATGGCTGCAGTGGAAGTTGGAGGACCAGAAATTGGTGATCGAGTATGCCACAACATGATACGGAGGTACCGCATCTGTGTTGAAGTCAGTGGTCGTCACATCGAGCACCTTTTGTAGCTGGTTCCAGACGACAGGCAGCAGGAATCGGGGAGAGCCATGTGTGTTGCAGTATTTCGCGTGTTGCGGGAAAACATTATGATTCTGGACACGCGTTCCTGTGCTAAACTTACTCGTCTTGGTCTCTACTATAAGTCCGAAAAACCTGTAAGGGTAATTTTGCCATGTCCTGTACATTTTCATTGACGTCTAGAGACATTAAAAGACTCACTATAAAATTTTGAGTAGGATTTTTCAGCTTATTCTTAAGTGATAAAGGGAAGGAGAACAAAGTGCTAATATTTCGGTTTTCTAGTTTTTTCAAACCTTTCGAAGGGTCTAAACTGCGAAATAAATGTATCATTCGATGCGTGTTTCGATGCTGTAGGAAATGCAAAAATTTTAAGTTAAATGTTAACAGTATGAAATTAGTGGAATTTCGGCCAAACTGCGCGAGATGGTTGCTGTCATTAGCTTTCTCTAGTTTGTAGGCTTTTCATAACTGTTGTTTTGCGGCTGTCTTTTAGAAATTTGGTTTGGTTATAAATTGTTCAGTATATTGCTAGTAATTGTAGCATTTCGACATCAGAAATAGTATTTTAGTAATAAGTATTTTTCAGATTTTTTCTTTCTTATTTTTGTATTCTTAATGTGAAAAACAAGGACATTAACTTTTACACTTAATATTTCGCAGCTAAGGGTTTCAGTGACAGTTTTCGTGAGTGGAACTGAGCGAGGCCCATTGCTCCGCTCTCTCTCTCTCTCTCCCTGTTTTCATGTAAGAAGTGGTCTTGGGAGGCTTAGCATTTTAACAACCTACAGCTTCTAAAGCTTAGCACTCGTTAGTGAGAAAGGCATGAAACTCTTTCAATACAGGAGCAGGGATTTTAGCGACACACATCTTCCATTTTGGTCTCAAAACACTGTTCAGCTTCTTCTCAAGCAAATGGATGAGATAAGTGTCCCAATACTGCACTAGCAATTCCAGCGCCATAAGTGCAGTAATACTGTGACAGTTGTCAGATGGTGCTATAAAGCAATCGGTAAATTCACACCAACTACTGGTACCTGCTACATGGAATCCAGATGTTGTTTCTTGCCAAATCGATTATTCTCATAACGCTGTTCCAATATTTCCAATACCACCTCGTAATTCTCATTGCTAAGTTGTAATGCTTGAATTAAAAAGAGGGGTTTCCTTTTCCACACAGTGATGAATTAAGGTATGCAAGGCGTTATTCATTTGTCAACAGAACTTGGTCACCTACAAGTGTGGTAAAAATATTAGAGGAGCTGGTCCAAGCTTCGATGTCACCATTGAATGTTGGAAGCCTGATTTTTGGGAGCACAATGTGTGATGTGGCAGGGCCGTGAAGGTCTAATGACCCGACATAATTGCTTTTATTGCTCCTGTTACTTGTAACCAATACAGCCAATACCTGGTAATAGTGTCCATCAAAGATTGCCAGTCTTTCCATGTGTTTGACATGGTCAAATTCTGCGTCACCTCCATAGGCTAAGTCTAACTGGAGATGAACTTGCTCAAAATGCATACGTAACTGTGGCAGCTCTAGACACGTCACCCAAATGAGTTAACTTTTGGAGCTTCAGACTGTACCTGCACTGCTAACACTAAAGCACGAGGTAATCTATGTTGCTTGCGCGAGTAGATATAGTAGTTTTTCGGCACACATGTTGGCAGCTGCAACCTACTTCATGACTGGAATGTAATAGTACTAAAGTGGCTTACAGTGGTACGTAGCATGAAGTAGTTATCTGTCACAGATTCGGGAACATTAGCTACGTAACTGTTCTAGGTCACAAGGCCGGCGACATATACTGGAAGCGAAACTAGCTAAACGAAACAAGAGTAATTGGCTTAACAGTTTCAAATTTACACGAAGTCACAGATTTAATGTTCTGTAATTATGACGAACTAGTATGCATAGCAGGGCAAAAATAACAAATTTTCTGCTGTATGCTTTTAATCAAAAGATTCACATGCATACATCATGCAAAAAAAACTGAAATGGAATGTCGGGCATACGACCGACTTGTAATAAGTAATGTCTAGGGACCTGTCTATTCTCGAAAAGAATTTTGCCCCAGTTTGTTTCAGTACCTTACGTGCACATCAGCATTTCTGCTTCATGGTTATTGGCAGCATATCTGTGCGAAGAGTCGTATCTGACTGAGCCAATTACAAAAACTTTCCAGCAGCTCCACACATCTGTGATTTGCCTGTAGATTCTCAAGACTGGTGACAGTAGTTATAATATCCAATCGCTGACCACGAATCAGAACTGCAGATTTGCACGTAAGGCATGGAAACAAAGTGAGGCAAAATTCTTTTCGCAAAAAACCATGGTCCTTAGTAATTGCTGCTCTGAAGAATATTGTTACTGTGCACAGTAAACGACTGGTGGCACATCACACATCTCACGTATGAACATTACTACATTCATAGTGATGGTTCGGAGGATAAGAAACTCTAGACTGGAGAAACAACACATTTGTAGTTTGCTTTCAAAGTGATTTTACCACAGCCACTTATATACATACAAAAATGTTCCTAAAACAAAGAGCAAGAAAAAAAATTAATGACACATTTAATAGAGTTGGGTATCATGACAATGCGTCCATCAATCAATCAATACTAAACATATATGTAACTTGCAGGTATTGGTGTAGGAAGGTATTAAGTAAAATGTGTACTTACTTAAGGTAATCTGCGAAATTGGAATTGTCTGGTCGGGTGACCATTCATTCGATTCGGTATCGCGTCACGATACCGAATCTGCAATGCAAAATATTCTATGAGGACTTTTATTGAGTTGAGATTAAATAAGATAAAGATGTAAGAATCTGGGCCATTCCCTCGGACCAGCGTAGCAGGTGGTGTCGCAGGAGCATTGGCGCTATCGGGCCCATTACTCTTCACACACCCCTCCACTGGACCACTCTGGCCAGAAGGGGGAGGGGGATGCAGCAGCCTATAGCAATGAGGCTTAGAGACAATGAAAAATAATATGAATTTGACTTTTGGCTAGAGTAATCTGTTCATTTAAATAAGTAACATAAATTAAGTAAACAAATGAGAATTGTCCAGGTAATGAAACAAAATATGCAAATTGAATTAAATAAATGTGGTGATGGTGTACTACAGAGCTGGCTTCGGTAGGCGGGGCTGTGTCTGAGTGTTCTCTTCCCATTGGCCGGATTACCAATACGGGGACCGGTGGCAGGTTTTCGACCAGTGTGGAGAGAGAGGGAGATCTTAACGGACCGCAGGCGAAGGAGGTCGCGAGTGTGCTCGCGTGGTCGCGCGTCGTGGGGAGTCTCAGGGGGTTCGGGCGTCGAAGGTCAGGGCGGAAGACCGCTGACAGACGAACCTATCAACTGTTTAACAACGACGGGGCGAGTGAAGTTGTTCGGCGGCGCGACGTTAAATACGGTGGATAAGTGGGACTTTAAGTAGGGTCACTAGGTCGAGGCAGCTGACCGCCGACACGACCACTTAATCCGCGTCGACGGCAGATAGCGGGGTGCTACTAACTCAATTTCAACTTAGTGTATCAGCCGTGCTAGATTGACGGGTCTGTACAATTATTAGCCACGTTCGCGTGAGTCAGTAACTCAGTGCATCATCGGCTTATAGAAAGTGATAAGACCTTGTTTTTATTCACCTAGAATCGCAATAATAATCAAAAGTGTAGAGAACAATGGCCAGATAAAACATTACCAACAAACAGAAAAAGTAAACAACATCTACAAAGTACGTCGTATACATTAATTCCTGTAGTAAAATGAGAACTAGATTATAAATAGAACAAAATTTGGCACTGACTGGTGATCGACAGGAAAATAATATAGCTGACAAATATTTATTAAAATTAATTTTTTTCTCTCAATAATTTTTATGTTTCTCGTGAACGGCCGTGAGAATACCAGTCTGCTGTGCTGTCATCTTTGAGCGAGTTTTGCAAGGCCCCTCCCACTCCTCGAATTATCGGCCAATAACGGGTGCCTTGAACTTGCCTATTGGCTAATGACGGTTCCACAGCCTGGGCCACGAAAGCGATCCGGATTCGATTCCTGGCTGGGTCGGTCCTAGGATTTTCGCATGTGGGAATCGTGCCAGACGATGCCGCTGGTTCGCGGTTTTTCTCGGGGATCTCCCGTTTCCTCCGCCCTCTCATTCCTGTACTGCTCTTTACTCACATCACGCCATCCTCCACCAGCGCTAAGACCTCGATGTTTAAAGCGCTGACCAAATATCTCACGCACTCTCACTCACAGCCTGGAAACAGCAAATAACACTACAGCTGCGAGATATCGTCGCAAACTGGAAGCTATTTACTGCTACTTTTTAACTTGAAAGATTTTATTTATTTTATGGTAACCGTGTCATATTTTACACGACGTAGGTATAATAATCACATACATAAACTGTATTTTTTCGCTAATAGGAGAATGTTGGGTCTCTTTCTGTAGCTTAAGCTACGCCGTCGTCTTGATATGTCAGACGTCACTATAGCACAGATTTTATTCGATGTAAAATGTATTTTATTTCTGGGCTAAGGAACTACTTTACACATTAAAAATCTTTGGAGTTTGAGCCATCCCCGTTTTTACCGCATAAACTACATTATTGAATGCAATTTTACGACCTGAATATATGTTGGTGTAGTTTGTGAGTTATGTACAATAAAATGTTCAGTATGGTGACGTCTCATGGACATCAACATTGTGGTTCAAGTTTTCACCGAGCTAAACAGCTGCTCTTTTTATTTACATTTTTCTCAAGCTGTGCAGACGAATAAAAGAATGTATTTTACCGATGCCCATTATAATAAACACACTTTAAAATAAAAATAAAATGTGTATTTTTCCTATAATGTTCATTATTTTTACCTAAATGCGATAGTGGCGAGTATCGATTATGTTGTAATTTTTTAAAAAATAAGTACTTTTTAACAAACTACGTACATGAAAATATGTAGTATTAATATGTTAATTACCTGAATAAGTTTTGTGTTAATAGAAAATATTTGTAGATTTCTAAGTTTGGTATTCAATTCACACCAAAAAATTAGCGTAGGCCTACTTTAAATTTTACAAGTTTTTTTTCCTGGTGATATTCGTACGCTGAAGCTTTATACTCAACAATGAATGCTTGCCACCCGCCCACCGCTTCACTGTCTAGGTGGTGACAGTAACATAGCAAAAATAGATTCCATGGCCTTTCATTTATTTCAAACAACTGCAAATAACTCGAAAAATTTTTAGTCAAATGCTTTGAAAAAATGTGAGACTGTGTACAGTCATACGATACACAATTTTGCCAGAGCGTTTTTTTTTTAAATAACGTACAGTTTACTAGCAAATAATTATTTTGCTTCATTTTGACTTATTTTTACAACGAAGTACGTGATATTTCAGGGGCGAAAATCTTACAAATCCGTTGGGTGTATTGCAACAGAACAATTAAGATACAAAGAATGATATATTTGTGTTAATAATGTAAAAAGGAATTTTTGATTTATGTATTAGTTTGCGTTAAAAAAATTAATATTTTCGAAACCACACAAAACTAACGAGAGAGGCTTTAAAATAAATAGTTTACTGCAATGAGAAATTTCATTTCTTATTCAAAGATATTTTACTTACACTAGATGGTGATGAATAGTTGTAATTTGTACACCATTCTCAGTTACCATTTCCTTACATCATTAAGTAATAAATATATTTACATATAACTGCATACATGATACTGACTATCTTGTGTACGAGTAAACGTACTGTAGATTTCGCAATATATTTCGTCACCAGTTCAGAATATCGCTAAGGAATTGTATAAATACCAGGCCAATTGAATATGTGTGTCTATATATGTATTTATTTATATATACATATATAATTTTTTTTAAAAAATTACACTTCCAGGTTTATTACATGGCAAATTCAAACTCTACAGATGAGCCACTCAACACTTTACATGCAAGCTAATCTAAACAAGTATTTTAGTTTCGCAGGTGCCAGTATGTTTACATGTAAAGTAGAGTTTTCAAATTTTTGTCATTTTATAGAAATAGTTTCCATGAAATCAGAATACTTTTTTTATATTATTAAATGCTCTTGTATAAAAAACAGTCATAAACGTCCTACGAGTTGCTTGCTAGATAAATACGAATTAAAAAACTTTTATTACAGCAATTCGGATATTAAACTTATATATATATATATATATATATATATATATATATATATATATATATATATATGTGTGTGTGTGTGTGTGTGTGTACATGTATATAAGCTAAACCAGAAATGATCATAACAGAACGATACACACACACACATATATATATATATATAAACTAATGAACTATTTATTTTTTGTTAGAAATGATCAAAACATACCATATACCAGCATGTAGGGCATAACAACGTAATTACATTTTTCAGACTTGTCAGTTCTTTATCCGACGACTTGGAACTATGGTGAAACTATTAGTAAAAACTTCTTCGCAAAGCAAAACCGTGACTCGTGTAGTCTGTTACTGGGATCTATCCAGCCGGTTGAGACTAAAAGTATGAAGTAGAAATAGCTTGACCAGGAACCTGACCCGCCTAAGAAATATCCGGACTACACCGCTAATAACTTGTACCCAACCTTCTGGCAGAAAAGTGAACTAGTGGGTAAGTGTGCTTTGGCAGGCAACGCTATCTAGTTTGTTGTCGACAACTTGCTGATCCTTTACTAGAAAACTTTTCGAGATACCGAACTAGTACTGCCACCTAACGCAGAAAGTTTGAACATCAAGTTGTAGTGCAACTAAGCAAAAATATATTGTAGCCGTTTCACTTACAAGAAGTTGAAAGAATTCTCATAAAATATTTGCCCTTAAGTAATTTTTCCTGAATTCATATTGCCTGAAGTGGTTTTGCCTATAGTCGTTTTGCCTAAAGTTGTTTTGCCTAAAGTCGTTTTGCCTAAAGGTCGTTTCGCCAAATGTAATTTTACTTACTTCGTTTCGCCTAAATTCGTTTCGCCTAAAGTCGTTTCGCCTAAAATGCAAGTGCATGCATTAAAATCTTAAAAATTCGTTTCGCCTAAAGTAGTTTTGCCCTAAAGTCGTTTTCCCTAAATTAGTTTTGCCTAAAGTCGTTTTGCCTAAAGTCGTTTCGCCTTAAATGCCAACACATGTGTTAAAATTGTAAAAAGTAGTTTTGCCTAAAGTCGTTTTGCCTAAAAGTCGCTTTGCCTAATGTCGTTTTGCCTAAAGTCATTTTGCCTAAAAGTCGTTTTGCCTAAAGTCGTTTTTCCTAAAGTCGTTTCGCCTAAGCTTTAGGCAAAACGATTTTAGGCAAAACGACGTGTACTCCAACACACTACACCACCACAGACAAACTCCATTGAGCCGTTTCCAGAACTGCCAAGGGCACTGCGCACTGACACATCACGAGGGCCCATGGTTCAGCTCCGGACCGTACCCCTGAGGCAGCAGAGGCAGGCAGAAGCTGACAGTGGTCAGGCTGCAAGCAGTCAGGCCGCGGGTGGCAGATGCGAGCCAAAGCAACCGGCAGTGGGCTCGGCTTCGGGACCTGAGCCTTGGGTGACGAGGCCGGACGTCAACAACATGACTGCACTGCACAGCAACAGATGTCCGCCCTTACTTGAAACACCTCCGCAGTCCCAAACAACTAAAGGGCTCGACGCACACACACTAAGCGACATCCGCGAATTTGTTGAAATACTTCGTGACATACAATTCCACCGACTCATACACCACTTCAGGCGGTATTTCGCTCCCATCACGAGAGCCACAAGCACATTTGAAAAACAAGAAATCTTCATGCAGGCACTCGTGGAATTCCCCCTCCCACAATAATGGTGCAAAAAACAGACGCCACACCAACACTATTGGAATGCCTGCGGGGTTAAAAATCAACTGTACGAACTAGAACAAGTACTACATATATACGGGATTGATATTGCCTTCATCACTGAAACAACAAACCAGATTAACAATATTCGGCTACACTATTTACCGAACAGACCGCAACGGACATGGAGGAGGCAAGGCCATTTTAATTAAAAATAATATACAACACCGCCCAATTAATATAACTAATCTACCAAATCTTGGATCCACAGCAATTAAATTAAAAAACAGAAACATGCACATCCATATGGCCACGGTTTATGGGAAACCAAACTCGCAACTAACAGTACACGACCTTAACAAAGTAATCGGTGAAGAGCAACACTTATAATCGCAGGAGACTTAAACAGTAAAAATACGGAATGGAATTGTAGAACAACAAACAGACGTGGAAGAATTCTTAGTGAACATGCTAACAGAAATAACTATACTTTAATCTCACCAGAAACCCTTACGCATTACCCAACAAACGGCGGAGAGCCAGACATTTTAGACATTGCCTTAGCGAACATCCCAAACGCGAGAATCGAGTCAGAGACTTTAAATGAATTAGATTCAGACCACTTTCCGGTTTTAATTAAAGTTACTTTAAATACGCACAGAAACAATAACCCGTTCCAAACTAAAATCCTTCAAACAAACTTGGAAAATTTTAGATCAGACTTAACAAAAAAACTAACAGAAATACCAGTAATAAATGACAGTGAAGACCTAAATTTCAAAGTTGAATTATTAACAGATACACTAATTGAAACTCTATCACAGAATACCGAATTTCTCAATTAACGTCAAAACACAAGGCAAAATTTCCTGGAAGTCGATTTTTTAATTGTACAAAAGCGACAAGCACGAAACAGATACCAGAGAACTAGAGACCCGCGGGCTAAAAACGAATATAATCGACTTAAGAGACAGGTCAAACAGCAATTAGACAACATTAAAATAATCAAATGGAGCAACGCCACTTTAGAAGCGACACAAAACCCTAGAGAGATGTGGCGCTTAATTAAACACTTCGAGGAAGAAATAAAAAACTTTCAACCCCCGCGATAGAAACACAACAGGGAATAGTTTACACTGCTGAGGAAAAAGCAAACGCAATTGCCGACATTCTAGTAACTCAATTCTCACAAACGCGGACATTTTAAACAGAAATTTTACAGAACAAGTGACAAATAATATAAACAATTTCTTACAACTACAAGAACGGACACAATTTGAACCAATCACCATTGCCGAAATCATGAAAGTAATCAAAACAAGACCAAACAACAAATCGAGAGGATCGGATAATATAAAATACGAAATACTAAAAAAAAAAAAAAAAAAACTTCCACTTAACGTTATCGAATATCTTCTAAATATACAGGATGTTCGGAAACTCTTTGCCCAAACTCCGGGAGGTGATTCTTCATGAAAAATGAATTAGACATTGTAGTGGACACTTTACCGAAAAGTGAATATTAAGGGCGTAATTAAGCCTTCGAAAATCGGGTTTGAAAACGGTATTTTGCCAAAATATCTCAAACGGTTAAGAGTAAAATAACGAATATTTGGGTGATGGTAAGAATGAGTGCGATCGGTAAAATCAAATAAGTACAGCCTTCAAACCACCCCCGTTCATGAAATTAATAGGGGTTGCTTTCGTAAATTCGCATAAATGAATGTTTGCGTGTCGTTGTGGAACATGAAATGTAGTCTACTCCACGAAGCACTCCGTAAGGACAAAACATGTCCTCTTGTTGCAAGTGCTTCATTGCACCGTTTACAAGTAAAATGCACACAACTCTTCTGTGCCTGGTAAGTAGGCAATAAGCGTCACATCTGCTAAGATGGGGATGTGTACCATGCTCACAGACAATTTCAACCTGTTATGCAGTTGTTGAAGCATATCACATACTGCACTGACATACTTTTACAAACAAAAACATGCCTATGCGCGACGCTGATAAAGTGCCAATAAATGTGGGTTAGACAAATTAAGTAAACATTATTTGTAAGACAGAAACCCGTGAAGCCATAAACAAAACAGCCATTACTACATTGTGAAGGAATATCAGTACGGCATGTACGTATGTCGCTAATGCATAAAGGAATAACACATTACTTTTAAGGGGGATGCACACTTGCACGGGAATAGCTTTAAACTGGTTGATTACATTCCGAATATGGGCCTATGGACAGGGACATTGTGTTACCCAATGATTAAAATACTGGGATATGTTGAAATGTGTCCGC
>PNEQ01110306.1:25373-38991 GCA_003012365.1 Medauroidea extradentata
TCCCCTGATCTAAATCCTTTGGACTTCTTTTTGTGGGGGTATATGAAAAGTGCTATGTATGACACTCCAATTGTGGACGAGGAGGATTTGGTGGCAAGACTCGCAATTGTAGCAGGCAATGTGCGAGATATCCCAGATATCTTCGAACGTGTGCGTGGCTCGCTATTGCATAGGTTGAGGCTGTGCTGCGAACGTGGTGAATGTCATATCGAACACCTCCTGTAATGTAGCCAATTTTGTATGGACCCATAAAGTAGACATTCCTGACGACATTTAATGATTGTGCTTTATTGCTCCTACTGTGGCCGCAACAATGTCAAACCTGGATTTTCAGTCGTTGTGCGGACACATTTCAACATATCCCAGTATTTTAATCATTGGGTAACACAATGTCCCTGTCCATAGGCCCACATTCGGAATGTAATCAACCAGTTTAAAGCTATTCCCGTGCAAGTGTGCATCCCCCTTAAAAGTAATGTGTTATTCCTTTATGCATTAGCGACATACGTACATGCCGTACTGATATTCTTTCACAATGTAGTAATGGCTGTTTTGTTTATGGCTTCACGGGTTTCTGTCTTACAAATAATGTTTACTTAATTTGTCTAACCCACATTTATTGGCACTTTATCCGCGTCGCGCATAGGCATGTTTTTGTTTGTAAATGTATGTCAGTGCAGTATGTGATATGCTTCAACAACTGCATAACAGGTTGTAATTGTCTGTGAGCGTGGTACACATCCCCATCTTAGCGGATGTGACGCTTATTGCCTACTTACCAGGCACAGAACAGTAGTGTGCATTTTACTCGTAAACGGTGCAATGTAGGCATTTGCAACAAGAGGACATGTTTTGTCCTTACGGAGTGCTTCGTGGAGTAGACTACATTTCATGTTCCACAACGACACACAAACATTCATTTATGCGAATTTACGAAAGCAACCCCTATTAATTTCATGAACGGGGGTGGTTTGAAGGCTGTACTTATTTGATGTTACCGATCGCACTCATTCGTACCATTACCCAAATATTCGTTATTTTACTCTTAACCGTTTGAGATATTTTGACAAAATACCGTTTTCAAATCCGATTTTCGAAGGCTTATTACGCCCTTAATATTCACTTTTCGGTAAAGTGTCCACTACAATGTCTACTTCATTTTTCATGAGGAATCACCTCCCAGTGTTTGGGCAAAGAGTTTCTGAACAGCCTGTATATAATGCTATGCTAAAACTAAAACGATTCCCGGACCAATGGAAACTCGCGAAAATAATAACTATACCTAAACCCGGCAAAAACGCGGCAAATCCAGCAAACAGACGACCAATCAGTCTACTCCCAAGCATGAGCAAAATATTTGAGAAAATACTATTATACCGACTGCAAGACCACACACAAGCTAATAATCTAATACCAAACAATAAATACGGCTTCAGAGAATTACACAGCACAATACATCCACTAATAAAAATAATCGAAGATGCTACAGACGGATTTAACGATAATTATAGAAAATATATAATTGTAACATTTCTAAACGCAGAAAAAGCTTTTGATAAAGTGTGGCTACCAGGTCTTATTCAAAAATTAATAAACACAAATTTCCCTATAAAATATATACATTAACTAGGTCATTACCTAAACGACCGCAAATTCTACGTAAGTTTAGACGGCGCAAAATCATCAATTAGAACATTAACTGCAGGAGTACCGCAAGGCTCAGCTCTTTCCCCCTTTTTGGATAATATATACACGGCTGACATTCCACAAACAGAAACTAATATTCAAATGTATGCCGACGACACAGCAATAATTAAACAACATGCAAACGTAAGATATGCCTTAATAACGATGCAAAGACAACTAACAACCCTAGAACAGTGGTACACTAAATGGCGAATTAAAATAAACCCAGCCAAAGCTGAAACATTAATTATCACTAAAAAATGCACACAACCAAACACGCAATTAAAGCTTTTAACGAATACATCCCTTACACAAACACTGCTAAATACCTAGGAATAACACTAGACCGAACTTTAACCTGGGGCCCACACATTACAAATATCTGCAGTGCAGCGATAGGTAATTTAAGAGAACTATACCCACTATTTAAAGCATCCAACTTCCCGAGAAACAAAAAATTATTTCTATATAAACAAGTAATCCTTCCGGCGCTGCTATATGGATGTGAAGTGTGGGGGCACGCCTCCAACAGTAATTTATTAAAAGTTCAAAGAATACAAAACAAATATCTTACAGTAATCTCAGACCAAGGCAGATACACGTCCAATGAAACCATACACCGGTTGCTCAGAACTACATACATCGCGGAAGTCATCCGGGGAAAGAATAATAACTTCTACAACACCTTAATGCATCATGACAATCCAAATATTAATATTTTAGGAAATTATAACCCCGCAGAGCACAGAAAATACAAAAAACCAAAACTGTGATTCTTGTTACACCAGCCACGAAAGCCAGTAGTGCAATGGCCTGGCCGGCCAATCGAGGCGCGGGGGCTGGGCGCTGATTGGCCGGGCGGTCAGGGCGCAAAGGCTGCTAAACGAAATTTTCAACCCAGTAGAGCAGTGCATATTCAAGCCACACACCGCACCATCTACACGTAACACCATGCAACACAGACACGACACAAACACATGAGGAGCTCTGTCAGGGGTTGGCTGTGTAGGGACGTGAGTAAGAGGTCGGTCTCATCCTCGCTCGCGAACCAGGCCAAGGGCATGCACACCAGTCCATGGCAGGGAGGTGAGGGGCACTGTACATACATGTAGTTTATTAAAAATATTTATAAAAACAAAAACAAAAAAAAATTTAAAAAAAAAATAAAAATTAATAAAAATAAAAAAATACAAAATTAAAAAAAAAGTGAAAAAAAAACACATTTGTTTCTCCACAGTGACACGACACACTACTGTCTAGAAAGTTATTAGATATTTTTTGCTTAGTCTTAGATGAAGGCCTACTATTTATGATTTAATATAATTTGTTCCTTTCCAACAGAAAGTTTTTTTTATTGACTAAGCTTTTCAAGCTGCTCACTTTCCTAGTAGGTAATTTGATCTGTAAAAAATATGTTAATGAAAAAAATTATTAAATAAAATTAAAAACAGTATTATTTGGACATTGTGTATATTAAGGAAACATGTTAACGACACATCGACCTGATAGTTCTCTGTTTCAGTTCGAGACGATGCACATCTCACAGTTCAGCGCTCATTAACAAATATTAAGGGTTTTCTCTCCACTTGTCACAAACGAATACACGATGAAATAACCATGGGAGTGTCAGGCCTGATCCTCAGTTAGTAGACTGGGATTGATTGGAGCGGCTCTCATGGTCGTAGAGACTCACGCACTACTACTCCACGAGTTTAGCTAGCCACTTGCTGACAACATTCACCTCACTATACAGACATCACGACACTACATCACTCCAGCTTAGCTGGAGGGGAGCTTAACTCCCTTGCAGTTTACACAAACACGTAATTTTATTAATGGCAACAAATCCCCTCCAGCCTTAAATACGGGTCCAGAGTCTAGCTAAAAATGTTACACGCGCCTGCCGCCGTTCCAATGATTTGAAACTAGACTGTCGGGGTGCATTTGATTTTACAAACACCCAGCGAGTTATGGAAGCTTCGGCTTTCGGTCTCGCGACAGCACGGCCTCGGATGGCACATGAGGATGAGTCTCCTCATCAGTCGCACTCGTGTTCCTGAACCTTGTGTGTCTACCTGATGACGGGAACAGATTCCAGTTCCTGAAACGTCGTTAATATTGACTGTTTGGAAAACTACTGTGTTTTGTTTCGTCTCATCATTTGTGTCGTTTGTTGTTTTTTCTGTTTGTGTGCGACAAGTTTTGTTTAGTCTCATCGTTGTGTTGTTTGCTGTATTTCTGTTTGTGTTTTTGTTTCATCTCATCGTTGTGTCGCATTTCAACTTAGCTATTTTTATGTTTTGTTATTTCTTTTATTTTCTGTTTGTTCCTTGTTTTATCTGACCAGATTCCAGTTTTGGAATTTCATGTTGTGTATGTATCCTGATGACTAAAGAATACTCTGCTTATTTATGTTTTCTTGTCTTATTTTTATTTTTTTGACAGTCATTTATTTCGGAATGGAGTATGTCCAAGTAAAAAAATCCAGTCATGCAATCCCATTGCACAGTTCTTTCAAAGATCATATCTCTAGTGACATCATATTCTACAAAGTGTGAAATTTATTGATTTTAAATTAACTAACAAAATAATATTACTTCTAATTGTTGGCAAAATATATCTGTATGTATGTACTTTTATGATTGGCTTTAATGTAAAGAGTAGCTAAGTTACAGTCTTGTTTTGTTTCAGGTGAACAGCTCACCACCTGTACATATGGCTATCGCTTTTGGCCCAGTAAAAGGTTTTGAGGAGGACAGCTGTAGCTTTTCAAGTGTTTCTAGTGAAACTAACACTGGAACACCAGAATTAAAAGAAATGGAAAAGAAGAATATATCAGGGCATACTTGCTACATTTGTGATAAAATTGAAACCCCTAGGTGTGTTGTTAACTGCCCAAGATGTTTAGTATTTATGCATATTATTTGTGTAGCAGAGGTTTTCTTGAGTACTGAAGCCCTTATTCCAGTCACAGGAATGTGCCCATCATGTAAGGCCATGGTTCTATGGAAGGACTTATTGCAATATAAAGCTGTGTGCTCATAGTTTATTTTATTTAGCATGTAATAAAGCAGGAATTTTTTATTAAGTAAGCATTCCCTTTGTAGTACAGTTATATGACACCTGTTTTTTTTAGATTATCAGAGACTCTTGGTTGTGTTCTTGGGATTGGCTTCTGGGTGGGGAGGGGTAGTTGGGGTGACAGAAAAATTATTATGACACTTACTCGGTAGATCAGTCGTACAGGATGTGGGTGACAAGGTTAGGGTAATAGGCTAGCAGAGAGAGCTAAGATGAGAACGATAGTGGGAAAAGGATGAATGGCGGAAGCCACCGGAGAAACCCCTCAAATGATGATGATGAGCCCAGGGTCTAGAGACCGATGACCATGGGGCAGGCTACGTACAAGTTGGTTCTAGCGCCTTCCAAGGATCTTTGGAGTCCTGTCAGGGCCAGTCTCCACGCCACAACCCACCTAGACTTGAAAGTATGTTATTAAGCGTCACTCAGGACAGGGCGAGCACTACTTCTAAAATAAAAGGCGGGGATAGTTTATATAGTTTACTCAACATAAGAAGCAATTTACTGGTCTGTGCTGAAGGCCAGTGCCAGTTGAGTGGACCTGTAGTTTATACCCCTCCAGTGGGTTGCATGGGAAAACAGCACGAAACTTGAGGTGAAGAGTTAATTAAACCCCGGGGAGGAGGAGTGAGGAACTCTAGGTCAAAAATAAGAAAAACAGTTCCGAATATGAAGACTTAACTATTGAAAACTAAAAATGACTGACACAAATTTGGTGAAGGATCCAGGGTAGACTAACATACCTATCTCCTCTCAGCGTTACGCTCCTAGTAACTAACAGCATCGGCGTCACCAAGCCAGCTCCACTAGGGAGGCTGACTTCGCGCGGGACGAAGTAGTTCACAAAAAAAAAACACTTAATAAAAATGTACAGAAAGTTACACAAGACAAAATTAACACTGGTACAATAGTGAAAACATAAAGAAATATTATTATTATTCAGAAAGGTCTACTGTTCTATATTACGTCATTATCAAGCAGATGGATACATAAACATTGCATAGCTAATGCAACACTGGCGTAATTAGAAAATGGTGATTGAAAATGAAAGAAAAATATTAAAAAGACATTTTGAAAAACATTATGATAATAAGAAACTTGAAAAAGGTAGAAATGTAAAGAACAAATTTTAGGAAGCATATTTGTGAGGAATTATTTGTAGTTTAAAACATGCATTGAGTGTAGGCGACACTAAACGAGTACTGAGTGGCAGACTGTCTAATGGGAGGGTGTGCTATGCACAGCTCAGGATAGACAATAGTAGAAAATACACAGCTTTGAGAAGTGCAGATGAACCATACACCATCTTGGATTCTGTCGCTGTGGCCACCTTGGATGGTATCACCTTGGCCTTTCATAATATTACTTTCCACTTTTTACTATTTAGTTCATTTTATTTTCTGTAGTTACTTAGTTTCGTTGGCCATATTGTATTTTTGGTTTGTATTTTTTTTTTTCATATTTTATTTGTTTACCTTTATCCTTCATGTTAGCTTATCTTGTTGGCTGCTATGTGTACCACATGTGGAGAATATCTGAAAATTTATGTTGGCATCACTGACTCCTAATGTGCTGCACATAATAAAGTTATACGTGTTAAAAAATATGTAATTTAGTAACCAGTTATGCCTTACCATAATTATAAAGTTAATGAGCCAAATGAAGAAGTCAAGCATTGGTAAAAGATATGTGCAGTGGAGCATCCTAAATCCAAAATGGCCTGGACCTGAGGCATTTCAGATAACAGAAATTTTCTAATAACAGGAGTTCACTGTTATGATTGATAGCGGAGATTATCTTGCAGCAGTTTTTAAGATGCGCAACGTGTTCGCTCTGCCAAGTTAATGTTTTCTGTCAGAATGTACAAACAAATCATACTAAAATATTACATTCAGCAATTTAGTGCAATGATGAACAGTCACTGTTGTTAAATTTATTAATGGTAGAATTTTTCCTTCTCGTAGCGATATAAATACAAAGGCATGCAAGCACGTTTCGTTTCCATTAGTGTCAAGTGTTTTGTTTCTTATGTGAAACATTCGATGGAAAAATTTTTCTTAAGGCATAAATACTTAAAAGTTTTAGGAGATGTTGATGCCACACGTATACACTGTTTTTGAAGCTGCTGTATGAAATTGTACACGCGTCCATACAGTGCTTTCGATAAAGGGGTAACCTTGAAATGACTGCTGTTGTTTCAGGTTGTGCTTACAAGTACAGCCACAGGTTTATTAATGATCTGTGTGACAATTAAGCACACATAGGAAGCATAGTGAATGACTATGTTAACATATCATGGAAATAGTAAAAATAGAATCACTATCTCTTTTACTGTTCAATCAACATTAACGCAGAAATTCTAGCACCCTCACTTCACTGCAAACAAAATCATTGAAGGAGAGCCACATATCAAGATTGCCTATTATGCTCTTGAAGTGTGTTTCAATGTGTTCATATAAATTATTTTTTCAAAACTACACTGCTGTGCCCATTGTGCCAATGTACGAAATATTTTGGTCATGGCCAAAATGTTGTGACGTTGCTGCCGCTTCCCCTGTTCGGGGGACCAGTTGTGACGGGGCGACTGTCCCTGTTTGCATGCGCCTGATGTGACGTGGCTGCTGTTGTCCCTGTTCAGGGGACCAGATGTGACGTTGCAGTGTTGTGGTCCCTGTTCGCCTGATGTGATTGTGGCTGCTGTGTTTGTTGTTGTTATGATGATGTTCGTGGCGCTAGATGTGTCGTCTCACTGTTCAGGGCTTTGTGGTTATGTAATGTGGCTTGCTCCGGATAGCTCAGTTTGTTTCAATTTTATGCAGGTGTAAACATCTATTGTGATTTCACAGATATAAACTCACTAATTATGGCAACTGTTGGTTTAATTGAATTACTGCTTTTTACATTTTTTTATTTCGTAATGTTTCTACAAATGACCGTTCGGTGCCAAACACAAATAAAACAGTCATATGTCCGATGTTACCATGTCCGAATTTGATTAAGAAGAAAATTTGCCTGAAACTTAGCAATTGCTATGCTATGCCATCCCACAGTTATGGCACAAACCATGTATTTCCCGCCACCTTAATATAAATTTAAAGCTCAAAGAAAAACCTCTAGGGGCACTAAAGCCTCCTATTGCCTCTCCAGCGCTCCCAGGGCCATCCCCGCTGCGCCCTCGCGACCTGCACACATCTATCTTGGGCACACGCCTGACTACAACACACCACCACAGGCCAGCGCCCGGCCCAAACTGCCCGACAACTGCCACACTACTGCCTCCCACTGACTGGCTACCACGGCAACGGACATGGTAACTAAAGGCACACTTCGGCGGAATGATACAACAGACTCCAATTTACGAAAACACATTAAACTTACACTTTAAACATATTCCAAAGGATTCCAAAATTTGAATTTATGGTTTTTAATCAAATTAATAAAGAATATTAGCACACATACCATAATTGGGGACAAAATGTCCGCAACAGTGGAACTACTTTCGCAACCCCCTGCGACGGCTGACCAACGTAAGTCACTAACCTACGTCATGAAGAAATTCCATGAAGCATGCGATCAACCACAACGTTGGCGTCAGAAATCCTACAGCCTGGAGAAGCTTGCAATACAAGAAGTTACTCACTTCACCAGAAAAAATGTAATGAGATACTAAAATTGCCAAAACTCAAAATTTAAGAAAAATAGAAGAAAAGTTATATTAACAAAATTAGTTAAAATTTTATTCTGCTCAGTTTGAAACCAAACAAGCCCGGACAATAAACAAATGACTCTACTTTAAAGTTTTTGGCTGTATTTTAATATTTAAATTTTGAAAAGAGGAATTTAAATTAATCATGTCCCCAATTACTAGGTTATTGAACCCTGTTGTATCATCCCGTACACGTGACGAACTAACGCTGGAAACGGCATATAGCCTGTTATGAAAGATTTAATTGTAAATAAGAAAAAAACATTTTTATATAGATTTAAGCAAGATGGGGAAGTGGCTGAACACTTTCCAATGTCATTGTTAATCCAACATGCTCATTAAAAATACTGTTTCGAAACCCTCCAACATAGCTAAAATCGGTCTTTTCAGGCTGCCATACTAACGAGATGTATGCAAAACTCAGAGAAGTACACTGAACTTTGCTACAGATTTAATACCAACAAAATTGTGTGGTCATGGCTTAAAGAATTCCTTAGTACAAATTAACTGGCGAGATACTTACACGCTAGTTCAGTGCTTGACTTGTGGTGTTATGATATTTGATAAGTGCTTCAATTTCGCCTTAAGACCTGCTGTCTAGTTAATACTTTTTAAGTGATATTACATTTTTGCGCCTAAACGAGAGCAGATATAAAAATCTATCTAGCAATTTTGTTTAAAATAATTTTTCCCATGTTGGCTGATTTTTTCAATGCAGTGAATACAATGATAATTATGTAATTAACAAAATTCTGGTTAATTTACTTTTTAGTCGAAACAGCATAATTTCTTATATTGGAAAAAAAATAGTTTTCGTGGCAAAAACCATTTTAAACAAAACTGCCTGTACAGATTTTTGATATCTGCTCTTGTTTAAGCTTCAAAAATAATTATCATAAAAACAGTAGAATCTAGAGAGAATAGCCTTAATAATTGTAATTTCTCAGCCTGAAGCTCGCAGTAAGCTGTGCTCTTTAAATGCATTGCTTTTCTGTGTTTCATTTCTTTCTTCGCATTGCAGTGGGAAAAACATTTACAATGCTGATTTTTCTGTTTATGTCGTAATTATGACATCATATGATTAACTAAGATGATTAACATATGTGCCGGCATTTAGTTTTTTTAGTATTCTGACCTTCTCTTTATGAATGAAGCTTTTCCTTTGTTTGCTGTTGTTTTACGTTTCACCACCACTAGCACATTTTAAAGGTGACTAACACTCTGCTATCCCACAACCCTTATCAACCACTAGTGTCGAGTATTTTCTCTTCGTGGGTCATCTTGACTGAGTGGGAACGGGGCCGGCGCTAGCAGATCTTTCACCGGACTCTGCATATTTTTCCTTGCCTCAGGCTACATACAGATAATAAAAATTTTGGATAAAGGAATTACGGATACAGGGTGCTCCACTGTATTTTTGTAGTATGGCACCAATAATAAATGGATTTGAAGCCAGTGGAGTAATTGCAAGCAATATTTTTGAATCATGTAATCTCCAACACTATTGCGGCTAGTATTTCTGAAACAAGTATCCGCAGTAGATGGACATGAACTTCACAAAATTAGAATTTCACAGTTTTGTGTGTACTTAATGGAAGGGGAATCAAGTGAGTTGTCATTATTGTAGTGAGCACAGCAAAGACAGAAGATGCTGCAGCAGTAAACAACAAAGCGAAGAATATTATAATTAAGTCTGTAAGTGTTCTCTATATTGACTACATTCGGGATTGCGAAAAAGCTCGATGTATGTTAACAGCACTAGGTAATATGTTTGAGAGACAAAGTAAAATTTCAAAGTTGCTATTCTGGAGAGGGGTCATTCCATGTCAAATTACCCAGGCCATGCCACATGTTGACACACATTTTCATCGGAATTTAATACTTGTGTGGCCTTCACAAATGTAACGAGCCATATAATTTTTTTATATGTGAAAGTTTTTGGTAAATAAGGTCAACGTTGTTAGCATATGTTTAAATTTGTTTAAGGAGCATAGAACACTTTTAAAAAAATTATATCACGGTAAGTTACGATATGAAATTTTTTCTGTAAGTGGAACAAAGTATGTACACAGGTTAAAAAAAAATTGCCTGACAGCATATGTTTTTTCTCATTTGTGCAAAAATTATCTTATATGAAAAGAAAGTGTTTTTAGTGGGAAAATTTCAAAATAGATAATGCTAAAATTTAACAAATATCAATTAAGAAAACTCATCTTTATATGTTTTGGAACAACCTTTTACTTATGTTATAACATATTACAAAGAAAAATGAATGTTTTTTTAATATCATAATGAAAAATTTATAATAAATTATAAAATAGGACTTCATTAGTTTATGTACATTAATATTTTATGTACTTGTTGCAGAGATTTTTCTACACAGCAGTCATTTTTGAGTTACAGAGCATGTATCTGATTATCCAAGAGATGTTATATTTATTTCTGGAATTCCTGAACACTAATTTGAGTTTTTAATACCATAATATTTTAAAATTCGCAATGTTATTTGTAGGGATAAGTTTGCTTGATTGTGACTTGTCTCTTCTGAGAAACATGCCAAGCGGATTCTCTGTAGACCTTTAAACCATCCCGACTTCTTGGAATAACAGAGTAAGTGCCATAGGATTTACAGACACACTTTTCAGAAGAAGAGAAATGCCACAAACAGAAAGACACTTTTCTCATAAGAAAATGTCATAAAGAGATATACTTATATTGTACAAACTATATCTTTCTGTAATGTTCTGGTGTTTTTTTCTGAATGAATAGTAAATAATTAAAAGTGATAGAATGGAAAGGGTTTTAGCTAGTCACAATTTTCTGTTACTAGATGAAACATCAGCTTATGGAACCAGTTTAATTGGTGTGATACTTTACTACAATTTTTCTTGTAATTACATTTTGTGATGATATTTTAGAATCAGTGTTTGAAAGTGTACATTGTTGAAAGCAGGTATGGAATGTAAGCCATCTGTAAGTATACAGCATAGTTAGGGGACTGGGACTGAGTGCCATAAAAATTACATGAATTTGAAGATGTTGAATAGCATTGCAACTCTGATACAGACGAAGACACATACCTGATAAACCTGCCGCCACAGCATTTAGGTCTTAGTATGCAGAACAATCAAATAACAGATTCATAAAATTTGAATATGAAAGCAGTATACAACTCCAGTAAATTAGAAAGAATAAGCAGTTTTTGCTTGTGGACATCCCTGGCAATACTAACAATACCTTTCTTGCCAGCCCTTATTCAAGAAATTTCATTATTTTCATAACTTTTTTGCGCTCGTTCAACAGTCTCTTAGCTTAAAACTTTCTCTTTCCTGGGTTCTGGAGTAGATAAATTATATTTTCTCTTCAAAAAGTTCTCTTAAGAGTGCGGTTCACGGGAGCGCGCCATTTACCCGAAAACCGTTTTCCCGAATTGTGTTTTCAGCGATCTATTCTGAATTCAAATCGTTTTCCCGAAAATCATTCTCCCGAAAATCGTTTCGCCGAAAATAATTCATCAGAAAAGTCATTTTCCCGAAAGTCGTTTTGCCGAAAAGTCACTTGGCCGAAAGTCGTTTTCCCGAATGTCGTTCTCCCGAAAGTCGTTTTACCGATTTTTTCAATATCTTCCTTAATTTCATACAGAGTCGTTTACCCGAAAGTCGTTAAACCGAAAATTTTCGCACTCCTGTTAACATCTCAAAAAATCGTTTTGTTTAAAATCGTTGTGCCGAAAATCGTTTAGCAGAAAGTCATTTTGCCGAAAGTCTGAGACATGTTTTATAACTGCAACAAAGCTAACAGTATTACCGCACCCTGTTGAAGGATTTCAGAACTCTGGACGTTTAGTTCGACAGGCAGTTGAAAGAGTGCAGTGTGTTTCCTGAGGGTTTATTTTCTAGAAAATCCAAAGGATAGCGCTGCCTTGGCGCAGAGCACTTACTCATACAGGTGAATGTACCTACAATGCGCAAAATGTGCAGTTGAATCTTTCAAAGCCAAATATGTGTTCGATTACATTGATTGCAGAATGAAGTTATTTAAAGTTTTCACACACACACACACACCAACACACACACACACCAACACACACACACACACCAACACACACACACAGATATATATGTACACACACATTATATTCGGTTGAGTATTTTCTTTACATTTACCCGTAATTCAAATATACATTATAAAACATTACCACAAATTTTTACTTTCTATTAAAGTATAAAAGTTGGGGAGTGTAGTTCTTCAACTTTTTAACTTTTCTATGAATTTCTTTGAAAGAATATAATAACAAGAATTTAGAAAATGTGTTAGCTTATCTAAAAACAACTTTTCTCACCTTCCCTTCACCCTCCACGTACAGCAACATTTCAAATTCGTGAAGGTCGAATATGTTGCAATTTGCGGATAAAACCAAACTTTATACTTCTCTACTTCATCACAATAGTTGAATATTAAGCTACTCGTGTCAAAGTGTTCGAATATCACGCATAACGTGTGAGAGATATTTTCGATCGTAATATAACACCAATTAAAAAATATATTTTTTTTCGGTCTGACCTGGATTTGAACCTGTATGTTAATCGACCGAGCTATAGGTTACGTTTTTTTATAATGGCTATAAAATGTTTTACGTAAAAAATTGTATGACCAGAAATATTTTTTTTTGTTTTAACCAATATAAGTTTTTAAAACTCTTTTGACTTATTACTCAGTATTTCTGCTGCAGTAAGGTATTATTTTCTGTAAAATTAAAATGTATTTGACTCAGGAATTTGCGAAAGGGACCAAGTCCAAGTGAGTAGATTGCTGGAAAACAACAAAAAACTTAATATAGTGGATCTGGAAGTGAAACTGGTTATCAATAATGGATAACTTGAAAGCATAGTGTGTGCGGAATAATATTAAACATAACAGACATAGGCACGCTTTTATCTTTTATTTTTTAGAAATTAATAATGTTATTGGACTTGGTACCTTTTGAAAAAATGAAGTAGCGTTCTTTTAACAATGGCACGAAAAACATAATTTCATGAATATTATATTAGTGCAACATTGGTATATTCTAGTGAAAATCTAATAATATGATACATGGAAACATATTTTGCAAAAACAACACCACCCTGCAGTACTTTATGCCCG
>PNEQ01110307.1:0-44821 GCA_003012365.1 Medauroidea extradentata
AATAGTCATATTTTATAGTGTTTTATACTGGCCTATCATAGGATCCCACAGACCCCTCACAATCAATACTGAAGTTAAAATGGATGGCAATATGTTACATATGACAATAAAGGCCCCTTCATTACAATCAATCATCATAATTAACCTAAACTACATTATTTTATATATAAAAGTATCAATAAAATAGGACCGTCACACAACACATGTTTTGAAAAAAAAAAAAAGCATTACACAACGATGGCTGAAAAGACTGGTATTGACATAGGATTATTAATTTGTGCGGTATGTCAGAGACCACCCGTCTTTAACATAAAACACACGATATACAGAAATAAATCCCTAAAAGCAAAAACATGGAAATAAATTGCCGACATTGTAGGAACAACTGGTAAGTTCAAACAGTGGTAGACGATTTTTTGTTCCAATCACATGTGAACATTCGCAGATGTAAACATTCCCAAACATAAACAATATACCATTTTACAGATTTACTGCCACCCGGTGGCTTGTTCACTAAACAGTAAACTCGCTCTTGCCAACCGTCTATTGTGCCTTGGGATGTGTCGCACACCAACCACCGACACCAACCATCAACACCAACCACCAACACCAACGCAAATTGTGCCAGGGCCTTTAAACATTTCATTTCCGAGCTTGTTGAGGTTAGAAGATCAACTGATTCTATTCAGTTTAGGCGAATTAACCATGGAGGTATTAGTCTATGGAGTGGAAGCCTTTGAGCAAATTTGAAGCCAGCCAACAGACGACGTTTAAAAACAAGGATAGAGCTAGTGGTCGCATAAACATGTAAACATAGCATTGAGCTGAATGAAAATGTTTTAGTTTTTTGTTAACTACACATTATGGTGAAAGTTTGTGCAGTTCTTGGCCTTACAAACAGATTCGATCGTTGCGGAGGATTATCTTTGTACAGGTAAGAAATTTTTTATGTAAATTCATCAAGTTTATAAAGTACATACACACAGCGAGAGTTAATTCGTTTTTTTTTTATATATTTCTGAAGCAATCGTAAACTGTTGTATACGATTCAAATAGAGAATTTGCGCAAATTTTTGTAAAAAAAAAATACATAATTACATTGCTTTCTGCTATTGTTTTGCCACCCAAAATATGGCGACTCATGAAAAATAACGTCCTGCGCATGCGCAGTTCGAAAATGTTCGAAAATATTCGGCTTCACACGATTACCATTGAAATGTACGGCAGATGCCACTCCATAGACTAATACCTCCATGGTCTGGACACTAGCCTATCTAACAATGCTATTGAGTTGACCCCGTTATGACTGAAATCGCCACTGACAATGAAGTGTTGTTTTAACATTGAAGTATAGCATCGTACTAGCAGTTCTCCTAGCAGCTCCGACACGAGTTTGCTCCTTGTAGTCCCATTTACGCAATGTTAAAACAACCCCAGAGTTCCAGTGGCGCCAATCAGTCATAACGGGGTCAATTTTCTACTCCAGTGTCCAGACCTGTTCCTCTATGGCCGTGGTTTTGTCTACAAACATTTCTGTCATTTGTGTTCTCCTCGTTGGCTTTGTCCATTATCGCCCCTGTCTTCATTCAAGTTGGTTGATCTTTGTCTGTTTCGAATTTCCTTTTTTCTTCGCGGGCGCTCGCACAACTCACAATTTTTTTTTGTAGTAGGATGATTGACATTTGGAAGCAGACATTACAGCATACAGACAAGACATTCATGTTTATGTATGCGTGTCTACATATGTATGTATAAGTATCTGGACAACTTGCACGTACGTAACATAAATGTCTTGAGCTGTACTGGGAATGGTATGAGATGAGAATGGGAAACGGGAATGGTCTCAGTAAACAAACCCGGTAACGTCCGTCATATTTTCTATATGTGATAGCGAGTAATGCTCACCAGAATCTGAACCAGGAGCGACATTTGAGCGGAACGAAAGCGACGTCTGACAATGATATTGGACAGCAAGCCTATGACAATCACATAGACTGTGTACCATTGAACTAGAACAGACTTACCAGAACCAGCTTCTAATCATGTTACAGGTCTCTCACAATACGGTGATCACTTCTTAGGATATTCAAGCAATCCAAAACTACTTTCTAAGTCCGCAGTATAATACATACTTAATTACGTTTTATCGACAAACAATGTGTGAACAGCGTAAGAAAGGAGCGACATAATTTTTAAAAATTATGAAGGTGTGTACGAGAATTTAAACTTTTAATATTTTGCAATACAAGTTTCAAAATTGCTCTACACTACCAGGTTGAACTGCATCATAAAATTAATGCTAAATACTCTAGTACATGACAAAGAATTTTCATGGACATTCATTAAGGGGTAGGCCTAGTCATATTTTATATTTTAATATTAAATTCAGTGTATGATTTCCCAAACGCAAAACACTGATTGAAGGCTATATTTAGGAATTTTTTTTTTCAATTGAGTTTAAATGACTTGAAGAAACGCGGGAGTCAGCGCATTATCGTTGTGAATACGTGATTTGTTGAAATTTACATTGCACAAAATTTCGTGTTGAACTGTGCATAGATATGTTAACATTGTTTACAAAAATGTTGCCCAAACGACCGAGTGATTTTATCACATTTTACTTAATGTGAAGTTTAAAAACTCAGAAAAACTCTTTAACCTATTGACACCCGTGTAGGCATCTCGCCAGTACAAACTGATAGTGAATATTATGTATGACTGCGTTATCTGACTTAAACTGTCGAGATAATTGTAACATATGCACAATATTCTTTGCATACAAAAAACTTTTATAATAAAAGGCGGCGGGAATACATGTGAATCGACAGAGAGAAAACTTACCAGTGTTTTAAAAAGTACTGATTTCTTTGAAATATTATTGCAGTGGGGTTAATGATTTAGTGAAATATTGTGGACACACGTCATTGCAGTGCAATGTCGTGTCCACGGTCGTAGAAGAACAGGTCTGGACACTCGCCTATCTAACAATGTGTTTTGCTTGACCCCCTTGTTGTTTGGCTGTAGTTCGTCAAGTTACCGAGAATGTTGTACTTTTTGGCGCTGTTTTCCGGGCGGTCGGACTCAAACTCCGGCCAATTTTTTCCATTGTTAAATTTATAAAGTAAATAAAGATTGCTGGAGCCTTTTTTTTAAATTTGTGAGCGAAAAAAGTATTTCATAAATTGATAAAAAAAATATGTTTTGATAAATTGTTTATCTTAGCGGAAAGGAAGTGGGCGGAGTTTAGTCCGACCGCCGTAACATCAGCGCCAATAAAACACAATATTCTCGGTAACTTGGTGAACTACAGCCAAACAACAAGGGGGTCAAGTTTCCAGGCGAGTGTCCAGACCTGTTCTTCTACGACCGTGGTCGTGTCAGAGAAACCAGAGAGAAACAAGGAAAAACAATGAAGGAAAAAAACGAGCCGAATAGGCTGTAGTCAACTTATATATACATTACAAAACATGAAACATCTCAAGAGCAATTGCGTCATATCTCAGAAAACACAAAAACGAAAAAGTTGTAAATTCAATACAAAAAACAAATGAAACACAAACCTCAGGACCCCAACATTAAGACAGCACAGACAATAACTAATACGATGACAATGTTACTCATGAAACAGTATGACACAACAGTGACGTCATAAACACAAGCCTAGATGAAACAACGATGAAAACACAGAAATACACTGGAGTTTCTCAAGACGAGCTAGTCGCAACTTTTCTCTTGGAATTTCCACAATTTTTCAAAAATTAAAATGTTCTTACTTTACCGTTAACCGCCTGGATGGAATGGTCGATGGCAGATACGTGCATAAGTGAAACTAGTACGTAGTCTGCTCACGTTAAGTAAAAACATTTAATGGCGGTCTTCTTAAGATCTAAAAAATGTATTGAGGTGTCCTCAGTTGTAAAATTTTAGCTTGGTGAAATTTATGCACTTTTTATGTTACTAATATGTGTATTATACTGCTTGAGGTGGAAATATACGAATAGAACAGAAGGTAAAAATGTAACTAGGGATTTATAAGTAATCTGTTTATAGTGAACAGCCTATGCCTACATATTTTAACAAAAATATGCTAACCAAAAAAATTCCGACGGTTATTGTGCGAAAAACCAAGCACTGAATAACGAATACACGCCAAATCATTTCTTGTTAATGAAATACTTAATTAAAGAGTGTTTGTGTGGTACGTGAAACTCCCAACAGTCACATAAGCGTAATGAACCAATATACACAGTTACTAAAAGAGGGCGCCTAATTGACAGGAAAGGCGAGAAGTGAACTGAAACTATCGAGCTGATACTCGTAACAAAGAAATGCTCTTATGACAGTAAATGGTAAAAGAGGGAGTGAATCGCTGCCGGCCGAGTGCCAGGTCTCACATCGGTCCCTGAAATGACTAGGCGGCTGCGAACCAAAGTGTAAAGAGCCGCTTAAAACATATCTTCCCCCATTCTACCCAGGTTATACTATTATCCAAGAGGGATATTATGACGAAGGGTGGAAAATAAGGTGGAGGGCGGAGCAGAAGAATGAAGACGTGAATAAGTATCATCCAACTTTGGTAGCTATCCCCATTATTCCTGTAAAATATGAATTTTTACAGCCCGGCAAAAAGAAAAAAAAAAAGGAGCTTACTTGAAAAAAATTCGATTATTGATTAATGAATATATACATTGGGTGGGAATAAATTGGAAGTAGAGGAGAATATATAGGGGAGGGGGAAATTCACCGAACCTTCCTCTCTTCATCCACACCCCATCTGCCCGATAGACATCCCTCTTTATCACGCAGTAACATAATGAGAATACATGATATAGCTTAGTTTATACACGGCTGTGTACCCTCGCTGCAGAAACACTCTCACCCTACTACTCACCCCCTACCCAAACCCACCAACAATTAGTTCGACAAATATGGCGGGAGAAAAAAAACACGGCGCCTGCTATGAAGCAAATTAGCTGACAAACAAGGCCGGTTGGGTAGCTAAAAAAATATTTTTCAGGAGCAAAAAATAAATATATGAAGGACTCATACTAAAAAGGGGGTAGAGAGGTGGGTGCGAGCGATGTACGTGGTTTGGGATGGGAAAGGGAGAGTTTTGAGGGTGGAAAGTTGAACTCGTCCGAACCGAAGTTGTATTTAATTTCTGATTCGCGCCAGTGCCAAAGCGCGCCCTGTAAAATTCCGCCGCGCTGTTTACTCGACAGAACCGAATGTTACTTCGAGCGGAAGTTTTGTGTTGGCAGGTGTGCCTAACCAGCGCGAATTGATACACCGGCGAAGACATTAGTTCCTTTTCATTTGTTCCAATTGCGTAGGGTTCATGCGTGTTTGGGTGCGATCGTGTTTGTGTAATTTGGATCTGAACATGTTGCCCTGGATGCCTGGAAATATCGTCAAGATTTCCTTTGCTTGCGTGATTAGATTTGCCATCGATGGGCAGGAATAAGGTTTCCAGTACCGTATGCAGAGGCTGCGTTCGTGTGTGTGAGTCACAAAATCATAGGAGCAGTAAGGGTGACTCTGAACGGAGTATGTTGCATAGTACCACCTTTACGCGCAAGCCACTCAACTAGTGTACAGTACTGTACTACTATTCTTTTATGGGCTTGTTCCTTAGTTTTGCAGGAATTTCGAAAATATTTTTTTTATTGCTACCTAATACTCATATCAAATTTTTTCTCCGCAGTGTTGACACTAATATGTCATAATTTGTAGCAAAATTTTTTGTAGCAATGTACTAATAGGTTTTTTAGATTACGTCACCCAAAGTACCACGATTTTTGTCGTGGAAATAAGCCAAAATGAAGCAAATTATTTTTTTTCTGACAAACGGTACATTGTTTAAAAATGCATCCACTGTATTGTGCGTAGTGAGACTGCACAATGTCTCAAATATTTAAAAAGATTTTGGTTAAAAATTAACTTGAGTTATTGGCACCAATCTGAAAAGAACTAAGGAACAAGCCCTAAAGCTATGAGCATAAAATTTAATCTATGATAAGTATACCTCAAAGTTCAACGAATGTTCCTATCATTAAGTCTTCCGAATTCGGTTGTTTTTTTTTTTATAAATATACGACGGTCTGCCAATAAGCAGTTCCAGTCGTTTATAGGGGCCCGAAAATTATGTTTTTAGGAAGCGTGTTGAAGTTTTAACCTTATAGCGATTGCCTCCTTCATTGTTGAGAAGAAGCCATAGAAATATTTGAAAACCCCGACAAAATAAGCAGGGAATATGTATATTAATTCGTGCTAAATTCGAAGACATAAAGTCACACAAGAGGCGCTTATGAAATCTGCATTGGATCTACTCTATAGCGAAGGTATTACTCTAAAATCGGCCAAGAACGTAATGCGATAAAAATCTACCTGCTCTTAAGATGGTTGGATGTTCTGTTCCGCCAATTGTATGCAAGATTCCTCCTTATTGGCTAGGGTTGTTGGCCAATCCGGGCGAGTCTGGACTCGGTTCCCTTAGGTGCTTACGAAAACGTAGTAGGTATAATCCTACTAGGTAGTATTGGTAAGCATCAATCTCAAACAAAAATTACGTCGCTATATAAAAATCAATGGAATCGATTTATATGGATTGTGAATCGAAAGCACATTTTACCCTTTTTTAACCTCTTTGGGGCCGAATTCAGATAATATATTTAGTGGTTCATGGGAAATTTACTTCGATATCTTGATTGGTTCGATATATATATAGAGGAATAATCGAAAACACATTTCACGTATTTTCATCCCCTTAATTAAATAATTTCGATACGTCTTCGAGTCCTGTCATTGTGTCAACTGAAGTAAAAATCACGACGATAGTCAATTGCGTTTCAGTAATATAGACGATTCATAAATAACACATTTTGCCCGTTTTTACATCTTGGGGGACGAATTTAAAAAAAATCCTGAAACTGTTTTTTGAGTATTTACGTAAGCAACATTTTGAAGTGAATACCAACTCTCTATCCCGAACGGTTCTATAGATATCGATAGTTAATTGGAAACACCTTTAAGGTCTTTTCACCCCTTAAACATTGAAGTTCAAAAAATCCTTCAAATGGCTAATATGCATTTTTATGAGTGTCCTATTAGAGTAAAAATCACAATGATAGGCCGTCGGGTTCGAGCTCTATCGACGTTTCTTGGGAATCACATTTCACCCCTTTTCACCCCCTTAATTATCGAATTTCGAAAAATCCATTCTTGGTAGGTGCCTACGGGCAAAGGGGAAGCTTTCCTCAAAATTTCATGGTTATGTCCAACGGTTTGGGCTGTGCGTTGATGAGTGAGTGAGTGGCTGAGTGTGTCAGGACACTTCATTTTATATATTATGATTATTCTAAAACATTTTTAACCTTATTGTTCCTTTTAGGGATAGAATCGCGAAAAATCTCGTCTTAGAGCTTGACTATGCCCGAACAAAACCCACACTCAAAATTTCAAGTTTGTAGGTCCTGCGATTTGGGATGTGGTTTTATATATCAGTCAGTCAGTAAGCCCTAGTATATATGGTGATGTACACTCAGTTTTTCCATTGTTACGAACTTAAAGGAATGTTACGATTTTTTAATGTTAACGTATTTTTTGTAAATGATAAATGGTAATTCCATAATATCCATAACTTTTGTGAAATATATTTACATACGAACAAAATTTACGATCTGACCACTAACTGTATTTATACTTACTAAATATTTTTTTTTTTTTTGTTTTCTGTGTGTTATTGTAATGTTAAGAGTGTTTCTACGTGTTCGAGTTGACTTGCGCTAGCTTTAGGTTTTGCTATGGTAAATTGCTAGCAGCGCGAATTTTGGTTTTTACTAAAGAAACGTTCATTTTTGGACTCCAAATGCGAAGAACACTTCGACTGAACTCGGTAGTTTTTGTACCTGCCATCGGAAGCTACAGGTATTACGGATACTTATTCTATTTTTCATAATTAATTATAGGTCACTTTTCCGTGCATGCGCCGTACGAAGTTTTTTAGTTAATGTCACGGAAGTTGTTAACAGCGCAGTAACATGTCTGCTAGTTACGGTCGTGCCCTGTGTAAACATGTCATTCATATACCTGGTTCAGTTTTGTAACGTTCTGGTTAAAGTTAATTCTGATACAGGAAGGTCAATGTTATTGGTTTGGTGAGGGACAACTTTCAACGATATTTGCGCTGATAGTTGATGGCATTTCCGGTTTAAAATATAAGAGAACTATAACACAGCTTCCATGATTATGAAGACAATTATATTTTCGCTAAAAAAAAAAAAATGGAACGCTGAAATGTATTTAGTTTTTAATATTTGATACTGAAATAATGACCTGTTATGCCGAAGTGTTGTTTTATTAATTTGTTAACAATTAACGTATTTTTTTTAACCCCCTCTTATATTTTTATGTATTTTTAACTTTAATTTGACGCGTACTTTCTACTTAATTTTTTTTTAATTTGACATATATTAATAATGCTGACTGCAGCGTAAGGTCGTATTAATGTTACGTTATGTTTCAATTTCAATAAATTTACAACTGTGATGTAGGCTAACTTGTATGTTTAGTTTGTAGGACATGTGCATATGTAAACTGGTCTGCAGCTAAACATGCCGTGTATAAATAAATACAAATTTTAATAAAGATATTTTCTCTTCACATAATCTAGCTACGGTTAATTCGTTAACCAACGCGCATTTTATTACACACCGTTCTGGCACCAGTGCGACAAGTGGTGAAAATAATCCCTTGCAAACATAGTCAAAAAGAAATTCCATTATCTTCATAAACTTTACCAACATTAACCATATACTGGAACGTGCAGCCACCGTGGAATTCTGCGAAATATTTTCAAATCAACCTGGACTGCAAACGCGTGCTCATTTCTGTCACATTTGTAATTGGACCATGGTTTAAAACACTCGCTTAGGTCCTCGATTAAATATCACTTCCTGATATGTGCACCGACGAAGCGCTGTGTAAGTGCAGTGCAAGTAAATGAGTATTTTATCGTACGTGTGTGAGCGTTCAATTCCAACGCTGCACAGCCAGACGCAACACAGGTGCACATTTGGCGTTGCACCCATAAAATTATATATTTAATAAGCCGTTTGCAGAACTTTAAGAAGATAACAAACCTGCAAGAAGGCAAGCAGGGAATACCACATTACAACACCTCAGGGGAAAATGGCTACCTAGTAAAGATGCAACCAGTGAACATATAACAGTCTATTGAGAAATCATAGGTCAGTAGAGTCTAGTTGACATGCCATTCAACTCGCGAACTTTTGCTGTCTCTAGGAAAACGGCTATTCATGGCAAATTATTAGAGGCACGATTATTTCTCTTATTCATCTGGTAGCAGCTTAGACTTCTCAGTACTATACAAATACTGGCTGCATTCGAATATTCATTGGCTTCTAACCGTACACGCAGGTACCACGTGTGTTCGCAACGATTAATTTCCTTATTTATTACTGGTTTGCAGTCGTCAAATGTGTATCAGAACTACTGTCGTCCGATCACAGTAATGACAGTGAAGTATACGTCATTGACGTTCAACCTGACCTAGAATCAATACGCGAAATAATCGTGCCTCTAGCAATTATTGTTAGAGAACTAACAAATACGCTTTTTCGTTTGGGCACAAGCTACATTTCAAACAACTGTATGTTCGTCGTATCACTTTCACAATTGATTCTTGACTTATTTGACACTTCCTGGAGAGCGCTTAGCCAATGGTAAAGAAGTAACCAAATGCAGACCCAAACATGTGATACCACTGTGACAGCGAACAGCCAATGAGCAACTGCTGCCTATTTGAGTACACATATAGTTTTGGAGGCCAGCCTACAGGTCAGTGAAGTCGCGAATTTTTCAGGCTTCTAATTACTGTCCGTTCAATATATTTGTTTATTTCCGCTAACCGCTACTTGTTAAGGCCTCGCTCTTTAGTTTTTAAGTTGTTTCGAAATTATTTTTTTATCGCAAACGAATACATATATCAAAAATTCATTCTGGCAGTTTTAACACTCATATATCATCGTTTGTATCTGAATTTTTGTGTTGCATTTCACCAAACTGATTTTTAGATTCCCCCCCCCCCTGAAATATCACATATTTTGTTGACTAAATAAACCAAAATGAAGCATAATATGTTTTCTAGCAAACGGTACATTACTTTAAAAATCGCTCTGGCCAAATTGTGTATTATATGACTGTACAAAGTGTCAAATTTTTTCAAAGCATTGCAATTGTTTGAATTAAATGAAAGATCGTGGCCTTAAGGCTCGGTTTCAGACGCCATATTGAATTCGATTAATTTTCGCTTATTTTTTGGATTTTTGAGAAGAAAAATGTTAAATCGGTGACTTTACCGTAAATTCTATTTACCTTGAGCTGCAATACAAGCATATCGATACAGCTAGTGATAGTTAGGCCGCGAATAGGCGGGCAAATTTTGAATACAAAAGAATTTGCCACACTGATTGCGGCGTAATTATATGTTTACAGCTAAATCGCAAGGTCTGTACTGTAGTGCAATGTTAATAGAATAGAATTCCAAATACGCGAAAAATAATAAAATTCAATATGGCGACTGAAACCGAGCCTTAACACAAATAGAGCAGAAAAGAACACATCACGTAAGTTTTCAATGCACAAAAATTTCATATCTGTGGCTACAATCAAATTTTAATGTATACTCCATTTCATGTAAGTTTGGATAAATCTGACAGCAACTTGTGGACAATTATTTGTAATATTTTGTTGCTTGTGTCACTACATAAGACCAACTTTGCAGTACAAATGCTGACATGGACATTTCAGGTTCATTTTAGAGCTAAAACTTTCTTGCATTGTGCAACAAATCACAAAATACTACAAAATTATTACCCGTAAATTGTTGTCAAATTTATCCAAACTTATATGAAACAGCGTATATTGCTGTTTCCTTTCCGTAAGGGCGCGGTCTACCGCAATTTTCATCATCATTATTTTATTTTTTATTTGTACCAGATATTTTTCTTCTTATTTTAGACACAACATGTGACTAACTTTGGCTCTTATGAAATTATTTTATCTCTTATAGTTTTTGCGTAATGGTTTGTTAAAATCATATTTTGCATGATTCCGTTTTAAGGAATACACTAAAACCAACTGATATACCTAACTCAATAAAATCACAGTGGATAAAGACATTGCAGACTATAATTTCATGCTCATAAAAATAAAGACTAAAAGTTATTTCTATTTAAAAAAAATAATTGATTTTTTTAAAATCTTTATTTTCAGTTTCAATATTTTTTTTAATACCCTACCGTAAACAACCTGACGAAGGCTTTCTTTTATTCCATTTACAAATAGCTTGGGGTGAGCAGGGCGTACTTTACTTTCATAAACAAAGGGCAGACATGCCTCCTCACTGCCATTAGTAACAATCCTGTAACATTGTCTAGATGCACGCTACTTGATAACTTCTTGTCGCCCAACGACCCGACGTCCAGCAACAAATGACAGGTTGTGCCACGGCAAACCTAGATTTTCTTTACGATGTCGTATTTAGTAACATGACTCTCTCTCTCTTAACCCCCCTCCCCACCCGACCAACTCTCTCACTCTCTCTCTCTCTCTCTCTCTGTGGGAGAATTAACATAGTTTTTGATGCAATGGTGTGATGCACAAGTAAACGACAAAAATGTTTTTATAAAATTTGAAGTTTTTGGAAGCCAATGTAAAATAAATAATAAACGCAATCTTATATCTAGGCTAAACTACACTCTGAATAAATTAATAAAAACATATTTAGACAGTCATACTTCAACACGTGTATCTGAGTGGCTTGCTGATTCGTGAAATTATACGGCGAATGATTTTTCCATTGCAATCGAAATCTAGGGTAAAGTTCAAGATTTGGTCTATTTATTTACATTCGCTAGGTTTTAAATTACAATCAATTATTTTTAATTATGTTTTTTGATATTAGGAAACATATTTATTATGGTAGGTATAGGTAAAGTTAATTCTACTAGAGGTCATTTGATGCCTCTCATTGACTACTGTGATATAGTTTAAAACAGTGTCCACGATTGTTACTCTCAGCGCTTACAGAAACTTCACAATACTTAACATAAGGTACACATTCAATCTAAAAAAACGCGGGACAGAGTAAGACCCTACCGCAGATAATTATCTTGGCATGCATTAGATGAAAGAAGAAATGTAGATGCACAGCTTTTGCTCCACAAAACTTTTAGCACTAATAAACCTCACTAACTCTTCAAACGCGTTATTTACCAGAATAATCACCACTCAGTAAATTACCGTTCTAAAACCGACAACAGGTTGTTAGTACCACTACACAAAACAAAGTTTGGAACCGGTTCCGTCACTATTGCCACGTCTAAAATCTGGAACTCTTTGAAAACTGAACAAAGGATCATATATAATCCCTATAAATATAAATAGGGGATAAATAAACACTATCTCAGTCATCCCGATGAATGAGGAAAGAAGCATGCTACTCGTTGTGTGTGTGTTTGTTGGTGTGTGTGTGTGTGTGGACAAGAGGCAGAGAGAACAACGTCAGGAGACGAGATGATTAGTTTTTCTGTGTGTATCTGCATGCGTTACGCGCACGTGTGAGATTCTGAGTGAAAACTGGTTATTCTGTGTGTATATTTATCTGTGAATGCATGGGATATTGTTATGTTTGTATGTACACTTACGCATATCATCGTTCTACCATAATTATCTAGTAAGTACTTTATTATTATTCTAATCATGAAGTGTATTATTTTCGTTATGATCACAGCATGTAATGGGTTCGGAGTGAATTTATTGGTACATATGCTTTTTTTTGTATTTGAGATTTTACATAATGGGAGAGACATAACCTTTAAATTATGTATATGCGTACACAATGCACGCACGCATTCACACATATATGTTAAATAAGGTTCCCAGTTTGCATTTATGCCAGTTGTCTAATAAGGGAAGGCATAAGATAAGGTATATTTTAAATTTTGGTCTTGTTGTCTTGACTTCCGGGCTGTGGCCACGTCTTGTTGGTATGTTGTAACCGACATTTCGCCATACCTTGTATAAGGCGTCTTCAGAGTGTCGCGAGCAGAAAGCTTCTAGGGACATACAAATCTTGTGTTGTTATCTGGCAGACCACGGCCGTAGAAGATCAGGTCTGGACATTCGCCTGGAAACTTGACCCCCTTGTTGTTTGGCTGCAGTTCACCTAGTTACCGATAATGCTATTAATTTTTGGCGCTGTAATCCGGGCGATCGAGCTCAAACTCCGCCCACTTCCCTCCCACTAAGATAAACAATTTATCAAAACGCATTTTTTTTTATCAATTTATGAAGTACTTCCTTCGCTTACAAATTTAAATCATGGCTCCAGAAATTTTTATTTACTTTATAATGTTAACACTGGAAAAAAGTGGACGGAGTTTGAGTCCGACCGGCCGGATTACAGCACCAAAAAGTACAATATTCTCGGTAACTTGGTGAACTGCAGACAAACAACAAGGGGATCAAGCAAAATACATTGGTAGATAGGCAAGTGTCCAGACCTGTTCTTCTACGACTGTGCTGGCAGCAGACTGTATTCCAAGTAACTGTGTGTTCGTATGACTTCTTCTGTTGGTCGAGAGTTTGTCTGACAAGCCTTGAGTTTGCTCAAGTTGGGAAAAGTTAAAATTTTGTATTTGTATGAAATAGTGTTAGTTTTGTACGCATTACTTGAGAGTACATATACTTCTAACGAAAAAAATTTAGCGCAACTAGTTTTTCCGTATTGGCACTTCAAAGTCAAAATTTGCATAATTTTACTTCATACAAAATTTGAAAGCCAGTTAACATATTGAAATGGAAAAAATCACACCAAAACTACGTGTCACTGTCTAAAACTCATACCATAAAGTTTTTATGTTAAGTAAAAAATTTCAAAATTTGAAAATTTTTTGTTACTTTTAGAAATTTATTTTAAATACAAAAAATTTTATAATGGGTTTTTATGTACTTCAAGCCGTAGAGAGTGACGTGTAATTTTGATGTGATTTTTCCCATTTCATTATATTTACTGGTTTTCAAGTTTTGTATGAAGTAAAAATATTTAAATTTTGACTTTGAAGTGCCATTACGAGAAAACTGGGTGAGCTATATTTTTTTTTTTAGTTAGAGGTAAATGTACTCTTTGGTAATGTCTACAAAACTAACACTATTTCATACAAATGTAAAATTATGATATTTACCCACTTGAACGCCCATAAAGAGTCTCTGAACCAATGATGTAAGGCCACATATAAAATGCCGAATATCCTGTAACGCGGATACACAAAAGATGCGAAGACGTGGAACCAATAACGCCACGGAGTGCGTTCAGGTGAGTACAGGCCATTGGATTCTAGACTATCGCCAGATATTAACGCCAAATGTGCATGTCTCTGCTTATAAGTGGGACCATGAAAGTTTTGCGAAATGAATTTTCCCAGTTTGTTTCAGTGCCCTATGTTCACATCTGTAATTCTGTTTTATAGACAATGATTGTATGTTTTAAGGTTCGGTTTAGTCTCCATAATGAATTTTATTATTTTTCGCATTTTTTTTAATTATAAGAAGAAAAATGTTAAATATGTGATTATACATCAAATTCTATTTATATTTCGCTACAGTACAGACCTTGCGATGTAGCTGTTATCATATAATTACGCCGCAATGTGTGTGGTAAATTTTTTTATATTCACAATTTTCCCGACAAATTTCGACCTAACTATACGTTACTAGCTCTGTTGCCGCGATTGTACTGTAGATCAAGGTAACTATAATTTGTGCTATAGTCACCGATTTAACATTTTTCTTCTGAGAATTCAGAAATAGTAAGGTTAATGGACGACTTGAAAAGAGGCGGAGCTGCAGTCAGGTGTGGGATACAATTCCTATCTCCATGGATACCGCAGCCGAACATAACCTTCATTTAGCTGTTTGGCTTATTTATTTATTTATTTATTTATTTATTAGCCTCCTCTTGATTCTGGTGCAAACCAGAATGGGAGTTGTCAATAGTAATATATGTATATACTTACATATAAATGTATATACATATGAATACAAAGCAAAATTCTACAAGAAACATTTGCATACACATACATATATATACACAGACATATTCACATGTCCCGGATGAGATGTACGTCAAGAAAATGGATTATTTGTTTGTAATTTGCCGCTTTTTCAGGTAAACAATAATCTTATGTATTTGCGTATCTTAACCATGTAATTGAAACTAATATTTTTTATCCTTGCGTGCAAATCTATGAATGCGCAACATTTTTGCATTCTGCAATTACCAACTAACAAATCAGCATGTTTGTAAACAAGCTGTGTTTCCCGCAGTGTTTCCCCTGCGGTGTGACGTCAGGGGGCGTGTACTCCAAGTCGTCCATTCTACTACAGTTTAGAAAGATCAATGTTATAAGTTTTGCACAGGGAAAATTTCTGCCACTTAAGCGCTGGTATCGCTAGTGCACCAAACTGACCAATCACAGAGCTTTATTGAATTTTAAATTACATTAAGTTGATAATTTTAAACGCTAAATCGGTTTATTTACACTTTAAAATAAAATTAATTTATTAATATAATTTCCAAGTTTATTTAAATTTAATTTTACTACGGTTTCGTATTTTTCTGGTCTCTTAGCGATCGAAGCGAAAGTAGTGGCAGAAATTTTCCCTATGCCAAGCTCTCCCATAAGAAAACGTATTTTCTTTCTAACCTGTAGTAGAATTAACATTAGTAATACCGAAATAAATAATCAAATTAAATATGGCGAATGAAACCGAGCCTTATCTCTCACGTGTCTTGAGATTTTATCTTCAAATGTCAGACGTGTGGTGTTGCTTAACCTTGTTGTGATTGGCTGAGTCAAATGAGAGATGTCACTTCACAAAGGTACACTGCCAGTAACCATGAAGTAAAGCCGAGGATGTGCGTGTAAGGCATTGAAACAAAGTAGGGCAAAATTCTTTTCGCACAAAGTTCATGTACCTACTTATAAGAGCTTCTTCCAGCCCCTAGCTTTCCTGGTGTGCTATCTGTTCAGGGCTTTCTGGAGATGACAGCTCAAGGTACGGTGAAACGTCGTGACAAAATACCAACAAGACGCGGTTCCAGCCCGGAAGGCAAGACAACTTGCTTGATAATAGCCGCGAAAGTCTGCAATATTCTTTACATTTTGGTCTACAAAAATGCCTTGCAAAGTCATGGTTCATGGCCTCATCAGAATAGGGACAGGAAACCTTCTGACATCTAGACTTTTCCAACAGGCTGACTGCTTCGGACATACTGGGATTACTTCAGACAGACTGACTTATTTACTCAGGCTGACTTTTTCCTACAGAATTTACCCTTCCTGCAGACCGACTTCTTCGGACAGGTGACTTCTTTAGGCTAACTACTTCCTTCAGAATGAGCCCTTCTTGAAGACTTACTGTTTCGCGTTGAATGGCAGCTTCAAAAAGACTGACTCCTCCATTCAGGTTGGTTGTTTATTTCAGACCGAACCATTCCAACAAATTAATTGCTTCGGGTAGTCTGACTACTTCAGACAAAATTATTTCTTCCTTCAACCTGATTCCTCTCATCAGACTGACTCCTTCATGCTGAATGATCATTTCGGACATTCGAAAAACATACTATTTTGTTTCTTCAGATGCAATCCTGTTGCAGACTGACTTCTTCGGACCGAGAGCTTCAAGTCAAACTGACTTCTCTCACACAGACGGACGCGTTACGCGACAGAACTTGTTCCGTACTATAGACTGACTCCTTACCACATTCTGACTTATTATAGACTAAATATTTCCCGACTACTTCTAGAGACCAGCTCCTTCCGACAGCCTGCATTAAGTACATTTTGCGAGAAACTATTCTAATGCAACTGAGCGAAATTCTGAGATTAAAAATTTGTTGATAAGTATATTAACAGTATGTATATTTCTGATTTCCATGTTTATATCTGTTTGTATTTTCTATTAAAACTGTCTAGTTTGGCAAGACTAACTTTTCTGGCTTTGTTAACGAAATATTTGCGGGATTATAAGCAGAACATATTATTTGAAACTTATTATTTTATTAGTGTAGGCAGTAACTAGTGTGGCCTGTAGAACTGTCACTTGATATCCATACTTAAGTGTTAGTGAATGCTAGCATTTTTTTACGTTCGAAGCACGGAAACGGGGATGGCTAAAAGTCGAATCTAAAACGTCCGTCACACACTTCATCGCCTCTAGGCGCGGAGAACTAAACAAGCGTGCAGTGTTTTCGTAGAAATCGTTTTTTAATGGGACTTCAAGCGATGACCCAATTATTTTGTTTCTGGAACTATGAGGCAAAGTCCAGTGCAGGTTTCTATGATTTAGTTTTTCGAATACGGTTGATATTTTCTCAGCTACAGCGACGTAAAAAAAAGTCATTTTTAGCACTATTGAGGAGCTTAGAAATCATGTTTTTAATTAGCGAACGGTAATTTTAAAATTATAGGAACACAGTTTGAACTGTGTATTTTTTTGTAGATAAACGCATTGGAAACATTTTTAATAGTTATACAAGAAAAAATACTTTCCATGCAACGCTACGGTACATCTCACACGCCAGGTCAACTAACTCTTAAGATGTGAAGTGACTATTGGAGATATTCATCGTTCATTATTAAAACAGTGTAATAAATAGCTTCTAACTAGAGGGAAAATGTAGAATTTTGATACGACAGCCTGCAGCACAACAATACTGCTTTGACCAGTCATCTCTGGAGTAAGATTCTCTTTCTATGTTTCAATCCAATGTATGTTATTCACAAATCCAATACGACATGAAATAATAACAAAGTT
Source organism: Medauroidea extradentata (assembly GCA_003012365.1). Lineage (NCBI taxonomy): Eukaryota > Metazoa > Arthropoda > Insecta > Phasmatodea > Phasmatidae > Medauroidea > Medauroidea extradentata. Next base: position 17,902 of record PNEQ01110307.1, read on the forward strand.
CTTCTACAATGTCGAATGCAATGTTTCAAAACACGTTTCCTTTCATAAAGATTTTTTGTATGGAACGACGAAACACACAGGGCAGGAAAAAAACTATCTATCCCGTTTATCGCGGGGCAGGACTCGATGAAGCATCCATATTTATGTTGACTGGGCGTCTGTTATTTACACTTGAGCCATCACTCACTTTGCCGTTAACGGGACCGTCATCTCTGCTCCATCTCAGCCCTTCATCACACTACATCTCTGTCCACCGGTGCAGGGGATAATTTTTTATCCCTCCCCAGTGCGCTCTCTTCCAAAGTAACTAAGATTTATAGGCCTCACCGAAAACGCCATGCCTCTTCCACGTTCTGCCAGACTTAGCTTGCACTGGCCCCAAAAGCTGTCTCTTACTGCCCTGGCATTTTTATATCTTTCTCTTTCCGAAACTGCCAGAGCCACCGTCCATTGTGTATACACACCACACCAACTTTTATAACAAAATTTTTTTAAAACCCCTTTCCCCCTCGTCAGCCAACATTGTTGTATTCACCATATACGCAATTCTTTCTCTCTAGACCATCAAAACTGTAAGCTTCCCAAACCTACATTCCCTCCCCACATTTCTTCTATTTATTTTTCTCCCTCAGCTCGACAAATCAAAACATTAAAAAGGGCGCATTGTTTATGGCGAGCATTAACATTTTATTTCTACTGCGCTTTCTCACAAAAAAAATGTACGTACCCCATCTCCCCCGCCCCCTTTTCACACACACTTTCTCCAGCGTTAGGAATAATAACGGTAGAAACAGAAATAGTATATATCCCCGCATTGTTTCCGTAATCGCCCGTTGTCTGTGATGTAGGACCTCGGAGCTTGAAAATAACTCCCGGGGCTAAAACAGTTTGCGACGGCTGTTTAACACGGCGGACACGATTTATAGGGAAATTAAGTTGGCAGCAGTTGGATAAAAGCGGCGGGGACGGGTCCCATGCAGGTCCGGGTGGTGCGGTCAGGTTGAAAGTGGTGCAAACCATACGTCGCCCTGCCAACGCGGCTGTTCATCGTCGTGAAACGGCGGCCGAGGGAGAAGGCAGTTTAATTATTTAATAAAAAAAAACAAGTAGATGAAGATAACGCAGTCATTGGAGCTACACTTAATGTTTTGGACACAAGCTATTGCAGCACTATTGCATCACTGACTATGAATCAGAACTATAGACGTGCAGATAAGACACTGAAACAAACTGTGGCAAAATTAAGTTCATGGCTCTAGTCATTGCGGACAAATGTTGTCGTATTGCAGAAAAACCCACGATAAAAAAAATAAAACAAAGGAAGAGAAACCAGTTATATTCTGGGGTTTTCTGCAATACGCCAACAATCGCCTGCAATGGCGTATGTCCAAAAAGACTTTTATGTTCACAGTCTAGTTACTCTAATAGGTTACTTTTCGTTAACATATGATGTAGTACTTCACGAATGTTGGCTCCGTATACAATGCTATAGTTGCCGCATCGTTTGTTCCACCTTTTAGTAACGCAACTGTTGCTAAATGGTACTGAAAATATTGCATTTACTTCTGCACAATTTTTTTTTTCAAATAACAAGAAGTTACCAGCATAACTGATAAGCCTACATTCCTCAAAGTGGGTGTAAATTAACTCTGAAAGTTAAATTTGTTAGCGTACATGTAGAGCTATTGAGTAATAATATTAATTAAGTCATATGATAAACGAAATACACAAAACGTAAGTCAGAATATACGTACCCAGAATGATTAACGTGAAGAAAAAATTTTTCCGAAAAGTTTTTCTTTCATAAAGATAAAAAATGGCTGCAGTATTCATCAATTTACCAAAGGATGAACGAAGCACGCAAAAGTTCAGTCAATTAACTAATTAACTAGAATATATGTGCCGAAACGTATTAATATCGGAACAACATTTCATCAAACATATTATATTACACAAAAATATGACATGCTCGCAATTATAAAAAAATTAACACGTGATTAACGAAATACAGAAAAGTCAAGCCAGCTTTGTATGTAGTATATGTGTACCAAGTTTGGCGAGATTATGAAAAATATATTAAATTGCTTTAAAACAAATTAAATATTGTGCTGCTCACTTAATATTATCATTAACAAGCGCCTACAATATCATTATCGCCAATAAAAACTACAAACAGTCGTAATTTAGTGCACGATGCAATAAAAAAATTTTAAATCTAGGGGTCAATTATTTAAGTTAAGCGTGTATGTTATACTATCAAATTTCTGTTTGGTGACAGTAGCAACTTCAAACAAGAGAAGCCACGTATGTATTTACTAAGATTCGTTATTTCAACTATTGCTTCAATCAATATTTTGTTGTATACGGTAGAATTAATCAGGTAGATTGGTAGAAAAGTAGATAGTATGTACGGATACGCGGTACATTTACATTATAAACAGTATCATAGAACCAGTCTACACACAGCTGCCACTACGTTTGTTGGTTATGAAAGGTGTTTTTTTTTTTGCAATTGCTGGTTTGCCTAGAGATTCTAGTTTCTATTGTTAAGACGAGTTTAGTAGCTTCACCAGTATATACGAATGTAATGAATTCTTTCAATTAGATTTTCATATACTTCCATACGTCCGAATTACTTTAAATTCTGCACGCATATTAGAAATCGATGACAGTACATAGCTTTGACCTGGTATTATCTAATATTTTGAAACAATAATTGCCGTCTGAAAATTTTTTAATTAAATTTTTTTTATCTACAAATTATTTCGGAAATATCGTTTAGCCCAAGATTATTCGTTGGGAAAAACTTAACGTGCAATCTATTGTGTAACTTTATAATTAAATTTATTTAATTTTATGATGTATTTAGTGTCCTTTGGAATAGTTTTGTCAAATGAATAACTATAAGACCTGAAAAAAAAAAAAAACGGGCTTTTTTCCTTCACAAGTACCGACACACAGTTCTCAATTGCGCAGGATGCCTTTGAAATGTTGACAAATCCACAATGTCGTTACAGTGGTGTTAAGGGGGGGGGGGCTACCGTGCTGGACTCTCCCCCTCCCTCCCAACTATAATGTTCAACATTATGCAGCCAAAGTACGTCTAGTCGCTTCAAGGAAACTGTAGTTTTGTTCTATTATGATCCAAGTACATTTAATGTGTCCTACTTACATGTATTTTAATTTTAATGTTCTATAACAGTAAAAATTACACGCTGTTGAGATGACTGGTATTTTTTACAATAAATAAAGTCATGTAATTCGCCCCCCCAACTTTTTTTTTAAATTATATATTTCTAAATCTGCCAATGGTGTCCAACTGGAGACGCAATTTACTCTAAGACCATGCCAAGTAGTTTTGCAGTGATTTTGAAAATATTTTTTTTTTTTAAGAAACATAATTTTAATATCGAATAATCCTTACATTTTTTGCCACAAATAGGCCTATACTATAATTTGTAAGTAATTATTTTTTGCACTAGGTAACCTCGTTGTTTTTCAAACTTCCGCACCCAAAGTATCACTAATTTTGTTATGAACATAAGGCAAAGTCACGTGAAATATTTTTTTTTTTTGCGTACGAGTTGTGCATTATTTTGTAAAACGCCCTGCACAGAATTGTGCATTCTATCACTGTTTTTCGACTTAAATTATTTCAAAGCATTCCGTTGAACGTCTTAAAGTTTTTTTTTTACTACAGTGTGAAAAAAGAACTCCTATCATGGTCATAGGAGAACTATACACAGGCTGTCATTTTCCGCGTTTAATGCGCGGAGACAGTGAAGAGATAAGGTTCAGCTTCAAACACTCGACGGTAACAGCATCTTTATTCGCGACGCGACAAACTGGTGTTTTCGAACGACTCTATTTCCTACGGGACTTAAAGCGGCAACCATAAAGTTTTGTAGTTAAGACCAACGCATGCATCCGACGTTGTACTTTAAGAATCCGGATGGTGTTCTTCCAGTTAAAGCTGTCAAAAAAAGCTTGTTTTTAGTTATTTTGAGGTGCCCCGAAAATATGTTTCTAATAAGCATGTTACATTTTTAAAATTATAGAAGCCTAGTTTTAACCGTGTGTTCTTTTCGTAGATAAACGTATTGTGGATAAGTTTAGCTGTTTGGCGTAGAAAATAATAGGCAAGGCACGCCACAACATCGTTCATGCTTCAGGTGCATAAGCCTCTTAAGGACGTTCAAATGCCATAAAATCGTAATTTTATATTTTTATGAAATATTGTTAGTTTTGTAGACGATACTTCTGAACACATTTCATTCTTACGAAACAATTTTAGATCTCATAGTTTTCTTATAACGGGGTGTCAAAGTCAAAGTTTACTTGTTACGCTGCCGTGCAAATAGTGAAAACCAACTGACCTACTTAAACAAAATAATTCACTGTGAATTTACACCCAATGAGCTATGCAGTAAAAGCCTAAAAAAAAAAAAAAAAAAAAAAAAAAAAAAAAAAAAAAAAAAAAAAAAAAAAAAAAAAAAAAAAAAAAAAAAAAAAAAAAACGTAATATTTTAATTAAAAAAAAAACGCAAAAGCACAGAAAAAAGTTGCAAATTCAGCAATTTTTTGTTAAGTACAAAAACAGTTCGCGGGAATTTTTTCAAATGTTTATTACATAGCCCATAATATATTATTTCTTTGTGAATTATTTCACGAACGTAAGTCAATTGGTTTTCACTATTGCATGGCAGCAGAACATGCAAATTTTGACTTTGATGCGCCGTTATGAGAAAATTACGCCAGCTAACATTTTCGTAAGAGGAAACTGCACTCAAAGTATCGTCTACAAAACTAACACTATTTCATATAAATAAAAAATTATGACTTTTCGCACTTTAACATCGTTAACAAAGGCTGGGTTGGACACAAATGTGTGACTGATGAACGATGTAGTCTATTACTTTGTAAAATATTAACATTAAATTACACATCGTATGACTGTTTTCAGTCTTAAATGTTTTCAAAGCATTTAGTTTAAAAAAATTTTCATTTTTTGCACCAACGTGGAAAAACTACCAAGCACGGTTTTAAGGCGCCCACCTGTTGGCCACGTGTTTGTGTAAGCGAGACATGACGATAAGAGCGATGTTGACCGCCTCATATAGTGCTGTATCGCCTTTACTGCAAGACAATGAAATGACGTGCAGTGGTATCGTAGATAACTCGTTTGACTGAAATTTGGAATGGTGACCCCATATTTTTATCGGTGAAAAGTTTTACGCAAAGTTAATTGTATATTCCTACAGTAGTTTCACGCGAATCTAATGTGTAAGTTTTAAGAGTTTTATAAAAAACCATTTTGAGGGGCTCCGAAACGTTTTTGTCTTGCTGGCGTGATGCTTTGGAACAACCTAACCGTCATCCTTTGAAGTGTATTTTCTTTTCGTATATTCACACAATGGGCATGTGTGAAATAGTTTCGTAAAGGAAACGTATTTACGAACACACTGCATCGCATTCTATGTGTAGGGCAGGCTCTTCCTTTAACCGATCAGAGCAAGATAGCAGAATGCAGATGGAGGTGGATGCGAACTGATTTTGGAACCGAATAAGCGGCGTAGTTATGCTTCGCTCCACGACGTCGTCAAATTGCGTTACGCACCTTCTCTACGCTTCCACGTCACTCCTTCCCCCTCCCTGTGCTTCGGCCAGATGTCCCTGGTAACCTAATTTAACATTTCGATCCTCTCGCGAGATGGAAGTTGGCTCGTCACGTCGTTGTAACCAAGGGCCGAAGGCTTGAAGAGAAAATTTTAGGGAAGAAGGAGCTAAACTAGATGGTGTTATGCCTCAGCAGACTATGTACTATAAAGTATCAGCAAAGCGCTTAACATCGTGGTATTTAGCGCTGGTGAGAGGTGACATGAGGTGAGTACTGAGATCCTGGAGAAAATTCGCCAACCTACGGCATCGTCCGGCACGATCCTCACATGCGAAAATCCGGGGACCGACCCCGCAGGGAATCGAACCCGGATCGCCTTGGTGGGAGGCGAGAGGTCTGATCCCTCGAACACCGCGGCCCCTAAGTGTTAGTAAAACATGTTAAAACGTTTTCACATTTAAATCAGTTTTACTCGCTAAAAATGTTTAAGTCTCATAAAGTCAATATTTTAGTCAACATGATGTAGGGTTTAAATTATTCTCGAACTGATTCAAAGCTGAAGAATATTTTATACATGTGCAACAACTGAAACATAGTCTATTGATGCATCGCCCAACGAAAGAGGCAAGCAGGACGTCACTGATCTCATGCCACAATATAGGCTCTTCATGCTAAAGTGATCACTGCTTAAGAGGGCGTGGTACATAATTCAACGCTAAATCATTAATCGATAATTGTAGGTTTCATGAAGCCAGTTTGCGAAAATTAAACAATGGCAATCCTAGGCAATAGTTTTAGCCAACGTTTTAAACAACATTCTTGCCAGTGTTACGAACTTCTGAGGCCCAATCTCTGACGCCGAAACGTCGTGCGTTTAACTGCGGCGCAAGAGGTCTCGCGTAACGAATTAGAAATAATGGATAAATATTTACTCATTAAAATGGCAAATACCATTATATAGGATTGTCATTGAGTATTTTATCCATATTAGCTTCGAAAAAAAAAAACGTAGGAATCAATTGATGTTTTCGGCGTTCATTTATCTACCTCGCACTCTTAAGAGGTTGTTCCAGTGTTTTAGGCGCATGTATGCAACTCGCATTAACTCCATATAAATCAAGGCTAATTTTACCTTCGCTATAGCAGTACAAGTATTACACATATCAACATTATCTTCGCGCTTAGTCAAAATCACAGTTGTTCGTATTTTTGCTGCGTTCTGCAAAATTTAGTACAACGAACGGTTACGTTAAAACCTGATACAAAAATTTTTTGTAAATTTACAGTCTACCATTCTTCATACTTGACTTCGGCGAACACAGTGAAAATAAGAACGACTGACTCTTTCATAAAACGCGAAGATAATGTTGATATGTGCAGTAATTGTACTGCTACAGCGAAGGTTATATTAGCCTTGATTTATAAGGGGTTAATGCGGGTTGCATACATGCGCCTGAAACACTGGAACGGCCTCTTAAATTTTCTTTTATTTATTTTGCATTCGTCTTTACTATTTTTAATATAAAATTTATCATGAAACTTAACACCAGTGTAAACGTTTCACCACACTAATTACCGGTCACCTTTGGTCCCAATAAAATACCGTTATCGGTAATTTATGTTGTGGAGGACTCAGTTTTAAGTGAACAGCCGATAATGACAGATAGTAGAGGCACTAAGAGAATTTGGCACCAAGTGCCTTACTTGCAAACTTGCAGCTCTGTTCCATGGTTAGTATCTAGACTTTTTTAACTCCCAGGGTCGATTGCAGAGTCAAGTGAGGAAAATCTTGAGGTAAAGGTGAAACTAAGTAGAACTTGAGTAAAATCTGATAATTTCTCGTTTGCATTGTACAGTCAGGCAATTGAGATACATTAGTTGAGGTGAAGTGTTACCACAATATTTGCGGAAAAAATAATAATATCTCTACAGGCATTGACTTGTGAATGTAGCTAAAATGTATACTATTTTACATTTATAATGCACAGAGCCGACACAATGGCGATTTGGTAATTTATATTTAGTGTTTCGCATACTGCAAAGTTGAAAAATGCAAAATAAAAATTATAAAAATACGTCGTTGATTATGTTTATAAAATGGTGTCGTAACCATCTTGTTTGAAAACAAAAGTGCCATTAAAACACGACATCGCTTTCATGTAAACATTTACAACGAACATAATTATGTTAATGATACCATAGTGCGGTCTTTCATTTACACCATGGCTATGTCCCTCCTCTAAAATATAACCAATAAATTCTAAATAAAAATTTTACGGGATGCAATTTATCCAGTGACTGAATTTGGAGAAAATTACTATAGATTTCCTTTCGAACATCATTAATTTTGCTGAATATCATACTGTATTATTGACACTATTGTTTTGTGCTGTAGCTACGCTAGCACGGAATTTTGAAATTTCATGTTTGCGAAATCGAATTATCAAATTTTTGCTCGCTGTTAATTCTGGCTGGGAATAATATTTAGTTTTTATTTATAGTCCACTTATTTTATATATATATATTCATATTGATATACTCTTTTAATAGTGTGGTTGGGTGTCCTATGGTAATAGCTATGCAAGGCACGCATTGCAACGCCCCGTTTTTGTATCTTCACTAAAATTTTTGACGCCCAATGCGACTCTCTACTCCAGTTTTGCAGTCCCGTTTCCTCCTCCAAAGAACAAAAATATTTTGGCAGAAACTTTCGCGGGTGCTTGCACTTAATTTTTTGTGTGCCACGTTATAACCCTCCGTTTCGTTTTGCAAACACTCCCAAAACAATACTCCCAACACAAATTTTTTGCAGAACACTTCGAGGGCGCACGCACAGTTTTTCATTAAAGTAATTTTTTCTCAACAATTTTTTGGCACCCCCTTTTAGCTTCAATTTTTTGGTACCTCGTTCTGGCTCACTATCAGTTCCCCCTCTCCCCCCCCCCCAAAAATCGCCACATACCTTCACGAACGCAAGCACAACACCAAAGTTTTATCGCGACCGGATGAATGGCATAGTGACACAAAAAAAAAAAAACAATCATACATACATACATTAATTTTTATACGAGCAGTCAAATATCGTTTTATTAATAACATTAGAGCAGGACTTCTCAATTAAATGTACCTTCGGGCCACTTGCTTCAATTTTATAACTACCAAAAACACTCGGGGACCAAAAGAAAAGAAAAAACGCAGTCAATAACTATAGGCGTTGTACGGAATCATTTAATTGAACTTAACGTTAGTCTAACCTAAATCATTGTCATACGCAGATATTACATTGACCTAACTACAACTATTAAGAAATAGCTTTTAAATTATTATAACAAAACATTTTCGCTTATTTCTGACATTTTGATGGCGGGCCAGTAGAAATCTCTCTGCGGGCCGCATCTGGCCCACGGCCGCCTATTGAGAAGGCCTGCCTTAGAGGTTGAGATTAAGAAAGTTTCTGCTTAGTGGGCACGTGTAAATATTAAGGGAGAACAAGTGCCAAAATGTACATGTTACTGCATCCATTTTAAGTTTTAAGCGTCACCTGGATGAATGGATCAAGCAACTTCAGTCGTAACAATTTTTGTACAGAGCTATTCACGCTCAGAATTTTCAAATATAATTGAATATTTGTATGTAAAAAGTACGTAATTTTAACAACCATACGTACAGAAACTACATGCCAAAAAAATATTGAAATCGACCGAGTGGTTTCCGAGATATGATTTCTGGCCACCCAGATACTCTAAATTACAAATTGAGCGCTGGGAATGTAACCCGGATCGCCGTGGTGGGAGGAGAACGGTCTGACCACTCGGCCACCGCGGCCCCCGGAGTCCCTGCGGGTCAACCTGGGTTTCAGCATGTAGGGAACCTGGCGTACGTCGACCGTAGCCTGCGGGTTTCTAAGGTTGCTCCCATTTTCCCTGCCTTTCGCATTCCGTGACTTCTGAACCCTGGAGAGAGCAAGGGTATGGTTTACGTGTTGAATTATATTAATTGTGGCTTATGGCACGTGTCAAAATTACATGTATATATGCCACCACTTACACACTTGTTCTTCTCGCTGCGGCAAATATTGCCGTAGAATCTGTTAGGCTGTTTTTCAGTTCCGGAAAAATATGAGCGAATGAGTATTTTCATGTCCAAAAAACACTGTATAACACATACATACTAAATCTATTTTAAATTCTTTATCAGTTATTTGCCTCCTCTCAAAGGAATGGTTTTGAAGCCATGCCTGTTAGAAATTACATTTTAAGGCCTTAAAATTTCTCTTGAGAAGGCTTTCGGACAGGCAGCACCTTTATCATACGTCTATGTTTTTAAGTTTTTGTAGAGTGCACTGAGAGAAAGAATTGTTTCATTATACTAAATATATTTGTTTGGGTGATGTTTGCTTCAGCTAAACAATATTTTGTTGGTAATACCAAGCTTGGAGTCCTTCAAACAAAATTAATTATTTCCCTTGACCAAATTATTCATTTAAACGCAATTTGTTTGTGCCAAACGTATATTTGGTTACTACAAGACGTCGAATAAATATTTTGTCTAAACAAACAACTCGTTACAACTTGTCAACAAAATAATATTGTTAGTTATAAGTGAAGTGCTTTGTACCAACAACTTTTTTCGATGGACTAAATGATTTTGTTGGCGAAACTAAATACATTTGGTTGACTTGCGGATGATGGCAGGCTGGCGTGCGTAAGCGATAAAATGGCGAACACTGTATACCTCAACATTCAAAATATAAGTTTGTGCCACAAATTGGACGTCTAAACTGTTAATCAGCATAATGCTAGTATCTTACAGTTAGCTATAACAATTTCAAAGTGGTTAATTCGATTGATCACAAAAGAAAATGCTATAAACTTGAAAAACACTGCAGCTCCACGACTTATTGTTTGTGCTGCGGCCCTGCGGTGCATGACGTAACTATCCCTATACAAATAACACTCTTCCTCCCATGGAAGCACTCGTAGCTCAGTTGGTTAGGTCATGCATTGGAGGTGATACGTGTAGGGATAATGGATCGAATCTCGGTGCGGGCACACTTTTTTTTTTTTTTAAATTTTAGAAATTTTCCAAGTTTATAAAATATAATCTGTTTAGTTCTTAAAATATTGTATGCGCATTTAATATGTCCAATGAAATTTTTTTATGACCAACTAAATATTTGGTACTGCTAACAAAATTCAGATATTTGCCTAAAACAAATCGAGGGAACAAAATAATTTGGTACAAGCAAACAAATATTTCGTTGCCCCTCTGTAAACAAATGATTTGGTTGATTGAAACAAATTTTGTTTGCATCAACAAAATTTTTTTCTCAGTGTGTTGTTGTTACGTACAACGTTTTAGGAAGACTGCAAACCTATAAATTCAAAGTCATGATGTCAGTTTGCAGAGAACTAGTGGCATTTTATGAGTTCCTTTTTGTAATACAGTACTGAGTTTTAACGAAAATTTAAACAGGAATGTCTTAAAGGGAAATGTGAAACAATTGTATTGTATTTTACATTTTTGAGCCATAACATTTATTCAGATTATATTATAGAAATGTTATCTTCGACAAAGAATGATATATTCATGGTAAACTGCTTGCAGTAAATATTAATGGAATTTTTTATTAATTTGTCATGTAGGATAATTTCAAGGAATTACAGTTTAACTTTCAAGAATTCTCTTGCAATGATTCTGCATGACAAATTAATGCAAGATTCGATTATTATTTATGTCAATCTGTATACCATTAATATAACCTATGCTTTGTCGAAGAGAGAATTTTGATAATACAATTTGAATAAATGTTATGGATCAAAAACCGCAAATACAATTAAATTGTCTAAAACTCCCCCTAAATGTATTCCGAAATCCTTGTAAAATAATTATTTGATGTATTCGTAACAGACGGAGTTGCTTTGGTGTTTCAATATGGTTTAAAATACTGTAATTATTTTAGTAATTATGTTTCATTGTAAGGTAGTTTACTAATGTGCTTTTTATAGAAACTATATAACAATTTATAACACATTTTTTAGTTCGAAAAAGTATTCTCAATTGTTTTCCAACCGTCGTTTCTTTTAAGGGCGCCGTCTACCCGCGACGGAGCAGTAAGGTCGACCTTGAAGTACGCATCACATGTCACGTCGCCTCAACGAGCCAAGCGCTGTGCGTGCAAGGTTCCCGCCGAACTGTTTTTACTATGGGACTTTCAGCGACAACACTATCATTTTATCTTTCGCGACGAAAGAGAAAGAGTCGCTCTACAGGTCTATAATATTCAGAATATCGTGAAAATAATTACTCTTACATAAAAATCAGCGTCAAAAGTCCCGATTCGGTCACTTTCACACTCATAAAAATACTTGTTAGGAACGATAACAGTTAATGGCAAAATTATATACCTGTACTAAGACCCTTAAATGCTTTTCGTAGCCTAACCGCGTGACAACATGTTGAATGGTTTTCGAATGAAATCAGGATTGTTAAAGGTCTGCGCGCCTCTTCACGATTCTAGTAGACGGCACCCTTAACACGAAATGCTTAAAGTAATGAGAACATAACGTAATACCTTAAATTATTCAATTATGTATGGGCAATTATAATAATTATATAATCTAAACTTCAAGTATCATCGGTAATGATAAAGCGGCTGTGGACTCTACTAACAGTGTCTTCCTATTGGCTGTTGATTCTTGCTTGCTCAGTCCTTCTTTCCGCTCTTTCTCCATTCACCACGAACAATAAGTTTAGGTTAGTTAAAAAAACTTTATAAATTAGATTAGGTTGGTTTAAAATTTGGGGTGGGGGGATGCTTTCCATCGTTCAAAGATCGGTTTTCTTAAATTGAGAAACTACAATAGCAATTAATACGTGGCACTGCTCTTCGACTCTCGTGTACGTAGAACGGTGCGCGAGTATAGTCTAAACCAGCCAATAGCATGGTATAGGGCGTTCTGGATAAAGTGAGCACTAAAAACTTAACATGTGAAAAAACTCACTAACGATTGCTCCATATATAATTTGAAACTCGTTGTCCGGTTGGCAGCGGACTGACAAATGTATTTCCGCGCATTTCTCTATTTAAATGCAGCAACATTGATATAAAAGCAACTGAAATCGATATATTTATGTTTTATATAGTTAAATTTTTTAATCAAACTATATAGGTACACTGTTAGAAAAAATTTCCGTGAAATTACTGAAATGTACTGGCAGAAAATTATCCAGAAATCTTCGTAAAGTAACTGACACTTAAGTTTTTCTTTATAACAGAACCCTCCGTAAAATAACGGACAATCCGTTTTCCGCTAAAAAATCAAAATTTCTTTAATCTACTAGCACTCCATTTTCCTGAAATACTACGTTTTCTTACTAACTACGTGTTACCGTGATTCTGACGCACTAATTAGTAACCTGAACAATTTTTCGAAGTTGCTGGGATTCGAACGCACAACCTCATAATTGCCAGGCAGAAGCTCGAACCATTTAACCACAGTGACTATTTATAAGTAGATGAGTTCCATGCAGTGGTAAGATATCAACTTTATAATAGACAACTTTTGTATTTGACATCCAGGATTCATAGCAATTATTAATACCACTTTTTTTTTTTTTTTAAGAAACACAGTAAAGTACACTTTAAAATTGTAGAAGCACATTTCCATGAATTTATGGAAAGTTACGGTCAAACATCCGTAAACTAGCAACACGAACAAATTTCCGTAAACAAAATATTACGGAAGCCACTTCCGTAAAATTACAGTACTTTTCTGTAAATATTTCCGTGAATTTACGGAAATTTTTAACAGTGTACCTACTGACTGCAATATTTATCTTACACGTGCAGAAATCAAAAGACGTGTCCAGAGAAGTTAGACATGTCTAAAAATCTTCGAAATTTCCCATCGTCAGCCGTTACGAGCGGAAAGAAAGTAATTGTTTAAAAATAAAAAGTTAGCATGGCTTTTTTGAGCGCTCACTTTATCTCGTACCGCTTACAGTCTCATCAATTACTTTCATACTCTTTGGAGAGTTCAACAGCCTTTCGTGGTGGAGATTTGTTTCCTGTATCCGAGTGTCACGGGAAAGTGGTCGGCGTTGAGGTTAGGTGAGGGGAAGGGCGGAAGGGGGTAGACGGACGGAAGTAGCGCAGGTTTGCACGGTGTACTGGTGTCGGCACGGTAACTGCCTTTGTGCGGCGCCGACAGGCCTGTGTGGGTGGAAGGGGTTGCGAGAGCTTTTCGACTGCCATCAGTCGGTGGTACGTCGCCATGACAACGGCGGGGGATATCCGCGCGTGCGGGCCGGGTACCATCGTGGTGTACCTGCCGCCACGCGTCGACAACCACCGCCAATCCTCCCCCTGGGGTCTGCATCCTTCCGCTGTCGTCTTCCGCGTCCTTCGTCACCCAACCCGTACCCCCCCCCCCCCGGAAACCTCACTTTGTTACCTGCGCGTGTGCCATGATATTTAATTTATTTCAAACAATTGAAAATAACTCAAATATTTTTTAACCGAATGATTTGAAATAAAAAGAAAATTGAGACATTGTACAGTCATACGATATACAATTTCGTCAGAGCATTATTTTTTTAAATTATGTATCGTTTACTAGCAAAAAATTATTTTGCTTCTTTTTGGGTTATTTTAACATCAAAATATGTGATATTTCAGGGGCAAAAATCTAAAAATCTGTTTGGTGTATTACAACAGAAAAATTCAGATACAAACGATGAAATATAAGTGTTAGAACTGTACGAATGTATATATATTAATTTAGGTTACAGAAATTATTTTCGAAACCACTGCAAAACTACTAAAGAGCGGGCCTTAAAAGGCGTCTTCGCCGGTGTTGAATTTCCACCTTTGACGTGTGGGAACAGCGTAGCGATAAGAGCCAGTGTCCCACAATTGACGAGAACCATGTCGCCTCTGCTCGCAGCGCGCCAAACTGGCGTGCAAGGTTTTCGTTGCAGTCTGTCACCTACGGAACTTTAAGTGGTGACAACAACATTTTATTTTTGAATTGCGTGAAGTAAATACTAACATGTGCCTCTCACTTTGCACTTTACGAATTCAGGCAATATTTTCGGAGTTACAGCAGTCTAAAAAACCCGTTTTTAGCCATTTTGAAAGGGCCGAAAATTCTGTTTCTAACAGGCTTTCTTAATTTTCGAAAATATAAAAGCATAGTTTCAAGTGTGTGTTCTTTTCCTACATTAACATAATATGAATAAGTTAAGCGGTTTCGCGTAAAAAAGAATACGCGTGACACGTATACCCAATGACACGCTGCAACATCGTCCATGAGCCAATCGACGACTCCTCTTAAGGGTGTTCAAGTGCGATGATATCATCATTTTATATTTTTATGAAATAGTGTTAGTTTTGTAGACGATACTTGTGAGTGCAGTTTCCTCTTAATTAACTGTTTTTAGTCTCATAGTTTTCTCGTAACAGTGCGTCAAAGTCAAAACGTGCATGTTACACTGATATGCAAATAAAATAAACCAGTTGATATTTTTTATAATTGTGGCGCAAGAGATAACGCTTAGTAAATGCATTATTCCGGATAAATGTTTACCCAAAAAGTTGGCATACGTCATTGTATAGGAATGTTGTTTTGTAGTTTTTTGATATATTAATTGAGCAAAAATATTCCGTGAAGTGCGACACCCTATTTATATACCCTTTCCGAATTACTACTAACTCATTTACTGCTAATGTGATCCCCGAAGTGTGGACATTTTTTACTTTCGTTGTTGTAAAACCGTCCGTAAAAAAGAACCATATCTTCACTGTGCAAATTTTTCATCAGTATTGGCAAAACCATAATTTAACTATGACTAAAACATGAGTGTTTTACTGGCATAGTGTTAATTACAACTCATCACTGAATTTAAAATAAATTTACTAAAAAGGCAATACAGATAAATTAAAATGCCAGTTACAAAGTAATTTCTTAGCATTCTAGAAATTCAAGAAGTTCTAACTTTCCGTTTCTGAACGAAATTTAACAATTACGATTTATAAATATCAAGTTAGATTTTTTTTTGTAAAATTTACATCTTCCAGCAATTCTATCTCAGACATTTATTGTAACTCAAAATCTGTCTGAGTAAAGTACTGTCCCTGTTACTATACGGATTGTTATAAATTCTTGATGTGTTCACTGAGATTTTCAAATTTACTTACTTTATATTTGACATTTGGATATTTACAAGTTTGTTCTTTTAAGCACATACTATTTTGTACATACCTACACGAGAGTTCGCAAAGTCTCATCTCATGACTATCTCATTTTTCGTTATAGAATACAATTTTCTTCCCCCACTATTAAGTTTGTTTTGGAGAAGTGTTGAGTTATTAGCTTCTCGTATCTCCTTTCAAAATTAGTACTTTTCTGTACGTTCACAGCGTTTCTAAGATGAGTTACGGTTAATAAACATACCTACTCGTTCCTAGGGACATAATGTCGTTTTATCTGCATGCATCTTGCTAATAGAAAGCTTGACACATTTACTCCTACACCTGCAATCAAATAAATACGACAAATGTCTGCCAGCTTATTTATTACAGAAGTTAGCGTTTATTATGCATGCACATTCCAACTTTACGCTAGTGCAGCTCTTAAAAATAGAGTTGTATTATTTATCTCAAGACATGATGAATACGGCATGCCAGGTTATTAACCTTTTTTCGTGTTCCAAGAGGAGTGATGTTTACAAGTAATTTTACTTATAGTTTAATTTTACTTTACTGTGTGCACGATTAAAATATTAAAGCGACGAACTTTTTGTGCTAAGACCAACATGGCGACAGTCCTCGTTAGTATGAAATTATATGATACTTCAGTTACGAACACTATATGAAATATTTCGTTGTACTGCAAAGAGCCTTATTAGTAAACTTGTAGGAAAATTTATGCTCTCTAAAAGCTACAAAACAGTCAGATTTCAAAAGGAGAACATTTGAAGTTCTTTAGATGAATTTTCTAGGAATTACTAAATCAAAGTACAAACATTTATTTACAGTGGCTGAAGTGTGTCTCACCGAGCAGAAACCAGCCATCAAGAATATCAATATTATTTCCGTGCGTAAAAATTATCGACCATGGACATCACAGTATCAGATCAGCTTCGTTGAAACGTACCTAATGTGCTTGCCACATAAATAACATGGGCTTGTTGTAGGCATGGATCTTGTTTGTTCCGGTAAGCTCATCTGTAAATAACTTTTTGAAATTTATTCATTCCATTACAGTTCCCTACCCAGTCCTGCATTCTCGATCTGAAACCCCCTCCCCTCTCTTTCCAATTAAATAAATTTCCCTTTTAGGCGGTAATTTATTCATTAAGTCGAGTTGCTAAGGGGTGTACTGACGCCTCTTGAGCGCTACATGTTTACAGGCGATGATGCACGAAGTGCAAGAACAAATGTCGCCCTTAGTACTAACATCATTCCAAAGCCTAATCGTGCTTATTGTCTAACGAAATCCCAACTGTGTTATATCAAACTGTTGCCAGTATATCAGGCTATAATTCTATTCTTATAATTTCTTAAAATCTCTGTTCAAAAACGCACATAAAATTGATACGAATTGGTCGATTTTTGCTGAATACGTGAAATTTTTAATTATTATTCGTTGACATATAATTAAAAATTCTTTATCGTGGAAACAATTACAATATTGTGTTTTATTATTAATTAATTCTGTACCTCGGAGGCATAAGACCCTATGTCCACTTTTTCTCGAACTGCACTTTTGAACACAAACATTAACACAGTTTTAAGTACTTGCTGGTGGTATACAACACGAAGTCCGTATTGTGCCATAAAACAACAATTTTTCGGGGTTAGACAGCTGAATTCACTAGTGAATGACACTCTGAAAAATATGATTTTTGAAACACAGTGTCTTATGCCTCCGAGGTACAGAATTAATATTGTACTTACCTGCCCTCCAACAGCACAAATGCTTGGTAGAGGCACACGAGGAATTGGTACAAAGAGTCAGCCAGGACCTGTGTTATTAAAGTAGGGATTTCTGAAAACCATGAGGAACTGAAATCAGACGGGGGAATTGAACCAGGATCTTCACGAATGCGAGATGAGTGTTTTGCCATTGTTGCACCTCGCGCGTGTATATGAAGTGTGTACCTGCATAAAAAAATATGTTGAAGTTATATTGCTTTGTGTCCGAGAAAAAATAACAGAACAAGTATGCCTTGTTTTACTTCTGTTACCGCCGATGGCAAACGCTTCTGCTACATTAAAACGAACAATCTTATTGAATTTAATTTATTACGATCCTATGTCACTATTTCATCTACTTCACTAAACCTTTAAGTTATATACAGTAATGCGAAGAACATACAGCTTTAGATGTATAGGGTAAACAGTTAATACTTTAAAAAAATGTATATATATGTATGTATATATATATACATATATATATATATATATATATATATATATATATATATATATATGAGAGAGAGAGAAGTTAATTGCCTAAACTTCGAGGGGTAGTTTCTTCTTGAAGAATGAGTAAACATCGGAAATATTCAATCTCAGTTAATGAATAATATGGTAAGTACGAGTCTTGGAAATTCATGTTAAATATAGTATTTTGGAAAAATAACGGAAAAGACTTGAAGTTACTTGTGATTTTTGTGGGGGAAGTGACATATATAGTTGAGATCTTCACCATGAAAATAAATAACTGTTCTAAGCTCTCCCCTTTAATGAAAATAACATGGGTGGTCGATTTTTCTGCGGAAAAAAATAATTTATGACAAATATAAAATATTTAGTAGGTGTTTGCCCAGGAAACTATTTTTTTGGCACACCACTAAAAATATTTTGCTGTGACGGCTAAACGTTTGTGGGCACCGAAAAATAATTTTTAGTCCCCGCAAAATTACGTTTCAATGAGTGTGTTTTTGCCAGCAGGTTTAGCGAACATTTCTTATTTGTGAATTTCAGTAGTACATCGTTAGGGCAAAGGTTCATTAACTGAAATGTCTACAATTCATCATTTACAAGGAAGCGGTATAAAACTGATGCGGTTACAATAGTTCAGTATTGTGTATGTAGGCAAAATACGCTACTGCCGTCGAGGAAATTGTCACGTTTTCAGAAAAATGCTCTCCGCGATGCAATTGTTTAAAGTTCGCTGCAGCATAAGCCCATGTAAAGAGAAGGGCCTACGAGTGATTTGACAAATTGGTAACAAATTTGGTTTGCGAGAATTTTCAAAATTGTTGGTTGTTGTAGTTGGATGTTTTCGAGGGTAAAATGGGAAATTTTTTAAGGCAAAATGGGAAACAGCATGGCCTATGAGTGACGTCATCGACGGCTCCTGGCATTCATACTTCCCACTCTGTTGTACCAGAAGATCCATTATATAACCACTCAGGGCAATATTAGAAAACTGTTACTCTACTTGGTGGAGATTTTTAACTTTCAAGAAAACACGCAATCTTATAGCGCAATTTCTTGCGTCGGAATATTGCGAACAAAATGGTGGGGTTTAAAATATTTAACCTGAAATGCGTATCCAGGGCAAAATAATTGTTCACAGAAAGTATTTTACAAGATTACCTTTTTACTTGGTTTTAGAGTATCAGCCTCGAAGTCAGTCATAACTAAAATTAACGAATTTAGTATTTATTTTCACCCTACGAACATTTAAGGTACAAATTATAACGCTTAATAAGTGTATTCCCGTTGAGTACCAGACTACGGAAAGGAAACGAAAAAGGCAAATGTTTGACTTGCAAATATATTACAAGAAAGTGGGGAAAACCGTGGATTGTTAGACGCAAATAACGGTATGTTTACATGTTATTTTATCACTATTATTTCTCAACCATTGAAGGTCGGAATAAAGTAGGCGCTAAATCCTTTCAAAATACTTATTATAATACAATTTTTTTTCAAAACATTGACCAATATCTAGAGACATGTAAAATTCGCGTTATCATTTGGTAGCAGACTAAACTTCACTTTCCTATACACAACAGAGCATAATCTGCAATTCAATTGGCCACGAACTTTTATGTGTTGTCATTTATGTGTGTTACGTCTTTACAGAGATTGGACTCTCTACCATGTAAGCATTCTCCGCGGCAAGTCACGACAATATCGGCCAGCGGGAGACGTCTAACGTGCCTATAGTCGCTTGAAGTCTAGTCAGCTGTCAGAAAATAACGCGAATTTTGCATGTCTCTACCAATATCATGTTTTGAGTAATTTTACTGTAGCTTAAAATACAAATATATCCTTCGTTGGCTTACTGAAAGCAGCAATTTGTTATAGAATGCTTCAAATGAGATAAACTTACAATCCTCCTTGAGAAAATGTTGGCTCTCAAAGCTACCATCATCATAACTCTTCTTTTACAAAACGAACGATGTTTTTCTTTTTGCTAAACTTTCTTCCTAACCCTTCTTCTCTCAGTGTAATTAACTTCTGATAATATGTACATTCGTAATGAGGCAAAAAGGAAAAGTGATAGCCTATTCTCTTTCTAAAATAATTACTTTAATAGGCCAAGTCAGTTTAATATAGCGCGGCCTTACTATTATTAAGCTTGCCTAACATTTATAAACCAAACAGGAAAATAAGTTAAGCTCTTATTCAGTTAAAAAAGAGCTTCCAATTTCATTACATAGGTCTTATCATCAACTCCTGTTTCACACAACTAAAAACTGTAATAAAATAACTTCACAACAAAAAAAAATATCATCGTCTCCAAAACATAAACAAAAAAATGGAATAAACTGGAGACGAATTTGAATATTAAATACGGACTTAATGTTCAAACGCCGAATCAGCCATCTGTGCTTTTCAGTTAGAGTGTTTAAAGACCTCAGAGGTTAAGGAATGCCTCGAAATAAAAAAGAAAATAGAAAAAATTTTAACAAATTTTACAACAGTGGGATATATGTCCACCAATTTTCCGAAATTTCGTATTATTTAAGGTACTACTTATTGCATTCAGAACAAATAGAAGCTGTTTATGCACGTTATGTTTAACAGGTTTATTGTTTCCAGATATCTTGCATACAGAACATAGACCAGTAGACCACAATTTAAAAATTATGTAACTCTCTTAAAATTTGTCATCCGGCGTAGTTTTTGATTAATAACAGTACATCATACCACGTATAGCGTTGTTCTTTTGAGAAATCCGTTAGCTATTGTAATTAAACGTAACATTTCATGAATAGGTATTTGTAGAAATCCTTCGAATAAAGTGCCTGCAGTGACTGTTCTAGACGTAAAAGTATGAAGTGACAGGGTAGGTTTGTGAAACTGTGTGAATTTTCATCCTATATTTTCTCTTCCTTGCGAGCAAACAAGAGACTCGAAAATTCCAGTGTTGCAAAAAAAAATTTATTAAGAATTTGGTTACCTAACATCTGCGTCTTCACCATTCAAAATATTATTTCTGTCTGGAATATTTCTGCAGACACAGTCGACATGAAAGCGGTTGTTTCCAAGGAAACTAACACGAAATAATGCTATGTAAAACAGTTTCGAAAGAACTTTATTCATACTGTCTAATGTAACTGGTAAAACAACGTCTTATTTTCTGAACAAGATCGAATGTAATTGGATGGCCAATGTACCGCATGTAATTTTCCGCAATGAAAGCGCGGAAACAAGGAAGTGATAAAGGTCAGACTGTCACGCTCGATGAGAACCTCATCATCGCTTCTACACAAAGCGTGCTAAAATTGCATGCAGAGTATTTTTGTGTTTTTTTCTCCTTGTCAGACTTCAAGCGGTGTCGTTACAATTCTATTTGTGGATAGTGTAGTAAAGGTCATCGCAGTCTACTAGTCTTGTGTCTTAAGGGTACCGCCCTAACATGCGTTTCAAATACGTCGTAATGTACAGAGAAATACGTTGTTTTACGAAACTATTTCACATGTCAGTGTAAGAAGAGAAAACACACTTTAGTCTAGAAGGAGGTATCATTGTGAAAGATCCTTTGCTATTGAAAAACGTGGTTTCGAAGCCCTCCAACATTGCTTCAAACGGCCTTTTCTGACTGCCGTACCGGATGTACGTGAAAATTAGACTGAGACGTACACTTAACTTTGCTACAGACATTCCACCAATAAAATTATATGGTCACTGCTTAAAGTTCCATAGTAAAAATGGATCGGAGGGAACCTTGCACGCTAATTCGGCGCTTAACTCGTTGAGGCGATGCGGCATTTTATGAGCCCTTCAAGGTTACCCTTATAGCCCCATCACTTCTGAGAAACTGACGCCCAAACCATTCAAGGTAGGAGCGCCCTTAAGAATCTGTGTGATGTTTTTGCAGTTACAGGCAGATTAAGTAATTGTAAGGTTCCCCAAAATTGTGTTTCTAGCGAGCATGCTGCATTTTTAAAATAATAGAATCAAAGTTTGAAGTGTGTGTTCTTTTGTATATAAACGTAACGGAAATAAGAACAAGCGTGACATACGACCATATAGTTCATATATCAGATACGCAGTCATTTGAAAGTATGAAACTGCACGCCGTTATAAACGTGACGTAAATGATTCAACTCTCTTTTCAAACTGAATCTACGACTTACGCGACAACGCCACGTCCACCGTGATTCCATTTCCTCCACAGCGAGGCGCGATTCCGTTTCTCCACTTGTCGCCAGTCGACAGCTCGCGAGACACGCAGAGGTGGTGCGATGGTTTGTTGCACAGCCAATGTCGTTCAAGCGCGCGAACAGGCGGAGTGACACAAGCTGCAGTATTGGAATGGATAGAGTATATAAGTTTGTCAGATTTGATACAGTCTCTCAAAAATTATTACAGTCCAGAAAGTTAACATTTATGATATGAGAATAAAGTATTAAAATGCATTTCTTAAGACTGTTTCAAAAGAGGATACATATTTTGTACATAGCTTATGATTGGTACTTGGTTTGTTTATGTATATCACCGTTCAATTACGACTTAATATAATAGAAACCAGATGCTTACAGGTAGTAATGAAGAGGCAAAGTTGAATTAAAATTACTTGCAAGTAATAGCTTACGCTCAATCACACAAGATAAACCCGAAGTCAAATGTTTGGGAACCGATTAACATCGATCTGAGGAGAATGTTCGTTTAGGAACAGTCCTAATAATTCTGCGTAACTCAAGGTCTGGATTTTAGTGTTATTCTCTTCTAGTGACCGCGGTGGCCGAATGTTCAGACCATTCGCCTCCCACCAAGGCGCTCTGGGTTCGATTCCCGGGGGGGTCGGTACGAGGATTTTCGCACGTGGGTATCATGCCGGACGATGCCGCTGGTTGGTGGGTTTTCTCGGGGACATCCCGTTTCAACCGACCCTTCATCTTCATTCCGGCATTGCTCCATGCATGTCACCCCTCACCAGAGTTGAAGACCCCTATGTTAAGCGCTGACCAAAATATCTATCACTCACTATTAGCTTTTACAGAGAAACTGACCGACTTATGTTCCACTTATGAGATCGCAGTAAATTGCACGGGAGATTGTATACATGGTATTATTGACAATCTTGCTCTACTTTTTATTCTTTTTTTTTTTTTCAACTTGCACTTATATTTGAACAACTTTTTTCTCAATCTGCCAAGCAAGAGCGGCATATGACTTTAATGTAAATATTTTTCAGAAGTAAAGCAGCATTAATACGTGAATCATTCAATCACTAACACGATATTGCTAAATTATCAGTACTGCCAAATTGACCAAGTCTTCTCTACTAACTGATAGTTCCGGCTTACAAAAAAAAATAACACTCCATTATAGTGAGCGTGATATTTTATTTACGTGAAGCATCGATAAATGTCTCACTATAAAATAAGTTCTTGACCAATTCGGACATAAATTTGTTTAAAAGATTAGCTGTTGCAGCAAATAAACCTTGAATCGGACACTTCACTTAAGGTACCCGCCTAGATGGATGTGTTTTACACGTTACGTACCTAGGAGTGAGGAAGAGATAAGGGCGACACAGCATGCGTATCGTGCCTACCCTGGCTATGGACGGTGTAACACGACCTTTGATGGAGGCTTATGAGTACAGCTCAGAGAGTAAATTCACATTACATGCAACGTTAGGCCAATTCAACCTGGAAACTATGACTCCCATGGTTAAACATTATAGGAACGAAAATTTTAAACCAACTATCTATTACGTAATTTTGTCAGTGTTATCCTTTACTTCTTTCGTTCAGTGAGAATTTGATTTGCATATAATTTTTTAATATCAACGAAAAACATTTTGAAACACGATTATTTTACGTAGGTACAACTACTTGTGTTATTTTTTACGATAGCGAGAAATTCTCTCTCTCTCTCTCTTGCTCTCTCTCTCTCTTGCTCTCTCTCTCTCTCTCTTGCTCTCTCTCTCTCTATTTATTGCGGAAAAAGTTTACTGTTTACTAGGCTTCAATGTAATGTATTCATTTGTTACGCTTTTATTTCGTTACTGGCGAGTCCCTGTTTGACTGGACCAATGATAACTCCGGTGCGCTACTACTGGACGTCTGTCATTCGCCTGTAAACAACTAGTGTGTCACATAATCGTCTGCCAACAATACATGACGCAGGATGATGCACTGATTTGTAGAATACGCTGGCAGAAAACATTCTCGCGATAAATCACCTTCTCTAATGATGATCTAAGTAGTTGAGGTGGAGAGACTTCGGTGGCCAGGGAATAGCACTACCACGACCAATCCACGGGTTAGGAAATGTAAATGATCCCTTACCTCGCACCAATAATGAGACGAGGCTACATCATCCTGGAGGTACATAAGACGTGTTTAGACAAAACAACATCCTCGAGTAGTTCAGGTTATTTCACTGAAAAAATTCCAGGTACCTTGCCCCATTTATACAATCGTCGAAAACAATGGGACATATCAGCCAGTCATCCAATGTACCACGCCACACATTCCTTGAGATTCGTTCTTGAAAATTTGTGTCTACAGTAAAATGCGATTTGGCAAATGCACTGAGGCCGATAGCAGAAACTCTGAGAACTTATTGCGGAAGCATTGGCACTGGACCGAAAGTGACATGGTTGTGTGTTGTAATCTCGTTATTACAGCTATGCAAAAATAATATTTGTATGTTATTCATTATGAAGTACAATTAATTTATAACTGAAGCAAGGAACATAACTGCAAATAAAACAATAACTGCAATTTTGAAGCTTACCAATGTTTACATTCTAACGGGGCTATCTCGCTAACCGTCCCATAGTGACCTTATGTTCATATGAACTTTTTTGATCAAAATGACCAGTACTATCACCTCCCAGAATATCGCCCTTTCCTTGCGGGACATCCTGTAGGATAATATGCAGAACATTATTGCTGTTTATAGATACCTGATGGGCTAATATTACTAAGTTCTAACTTTTTGTTTGATTATGAAACGTCAAAAATTTAATTGCTTCAAAAATAAAAAATATATTTATATTTAAATATATAATTATGATTCACTAACATTAACTTATATAAAACAGAAACGTACACACATTTATAGTAAAAAGTATTTAACTGACAGAAAAAAAACTTTATTACATAAAGTCAAAGAAACGTTTTAGCTAGTAACCTACTGTTAGAATCTACACTTTTTGACACAAAAAAAAAATCAGGTGTAAAAATGTAAAGTAGTAATTTGTTAAAGCACGCGAAAAAATGAGTTGAACGTGATTAGGAAAGGAACATCAGGTAAGTAATAACAAAATATTAAATGTCAACAAAAAAAAAAAACAGGAAATCAGAACAGGCGTAACCGTAAAACAGGAAGGAAAATAACCACACGAATACGGTCTGCTACACTTGAGAGTTGCACTGCGCAGTTGCTGAAGTATCCTGCTGAAACTGAAAGTCGACCACAGACAGCGGCAGAGGCGAGGAAACCTCAGCCCGTTTCATATCGCTGACAAAAGAAAATCGGCACCGTTTCGTAACAACCGGAAGTAATTGTTAGTGACTGCATGTTCCGTATTATTCTTGGTGCCTATTTTCGTAACATATAATTAGAGATGATGGTTTATCGCGGGAAAACTTGATTGTTTGCTGAGTTTCAACATAAGTCCAGATTATAAAAACATTACTACCTTTCGCTTGTGCCTTGAGCTGCTACCCCGTATAACTGATACAATAATACCCGGCTATGGTAATATTTGATGCCTATTATTAGAGACCAGAAAAATACGCGGGTTCACTGACCGATTGGTTAGCTTTCAAGAATATCTGTGTATTCAAGCAGACAACAGCGCTTCGTTGGCTCCTCGCTGACACAGTAAAATAGGCTCGCATTGAGTTACATTTTTATAACTGGCTCATCGACATCAAGGCGGTGTTAAATAAGTCAACGGCCAATGATGAAAGTAGCATGAACTTATAGTTGCTGCAGTTCTAGCTTGTGCCTGAGCGAAAACGCGAATTTTTCCGGTCTCTACCTATTATTAGTCTGCAGACAGCTTCGTTGAGACAGACGTATATCACAGAATCATATAGCCTATGGCTGTGTCTCAACTCGTTGAAAGAGTACGCTCTCGCCCACTCTTGACGTCACAGAGAGTACTTTCTAGTGTTCCAACTGAAAGGGAGAGTGTGCAACAGGAGAGTGAACGACGATGTTCCCTCGCTGCTCACTTTGTTGTTTACTGTGTGGCAGCCATATTGATTCCCTCAGCGTCGAGGGCACAACAAAGGGTAGATGTCCCAATTAGTTTCAGTGTGAGTGAGAGTGGCCGAGAGGGAGAGTATGTAGTGAGAGTGTACACACTCTTGAATTGAGACACGACCTATGTTGTAAGAAACCATAGTTAAAGATGATCGTTTATCGCGGGAAATTTTGACTTTTTGCTAGATTTAAACACACGTTTAGATTACCATTAGATTACTGGCTTTCGCTTGTATTTGGAGCTGTTTCCATATTTGACTTATCCAGTAAGAATCCTGATATTATAATATTTGATGGCTGTTATTAGTCGGCAGACAGATACGTTGTCGCAGACGTAAATCACTCAATCACACGTGCTGCAAGAAACTACAGCCTTTTCGAGGTTATGTTGTCACAAAACATTTTCGCGATATACCATCATCTCTAACCATAGTGTTTTCAAGGCTTTGTTGGTACAAAATATTTTCGCTGTATACCATCATCTCTAACCATAGTGTTTTCAAGGCTTTGTTGGTACAAAATATTTTCGCTGTATACCATCATCTCTAACCATAGTGTTTTCAAGGCTTTGTTGGTACAAAATATTTTCGCTGTATACC
>PNEQ01110308.1:0-44824 GCA_003012365.1 Medauroidea extradentata
GTGACTTGCTGGCGGCTGTTATGAAACGCCTTTGACTATTGCAAGCCAGTAGTAAACAAGGAAATAATGCTTACGGCTATCGCTTGCTTCCCGCTTGTAATGTAGTAAGCCAATAGATAATCGATTGTGGCCAGTGGGTGTACAGGACTGACAAGTCTAGGCTGCTGCCAGATGAATCCGCGAAATTGACGTACCTCTACTTATTATACAAAGATACAATAGTGAACTTCAACTGTTTCTCGGGCTTGGTAAAATTAGTTAACTAGGGGCGTATATACACCTAGTGTTCAAAGGATGGAATATCAGTCGCTATCATAATGTACTGAAATATGCAAGGTTTCCAGAGCCAATACAGTTTCGTACTTACAGAAATCGGAGTGACTTATGAAGATGATAGTAGGAGCCGAATCCAAACCTTCCATCCACCATACCCGAGGAAACTCCTGGACGAGAAGAGTCAAAAACAAGCACATGGTTTACGAAACACTCTCACGGACTTGACTGGAACGATGGTGAAATACCGTGCGAGCAAGCTTCGGATGAAATCGCCGCACTACTGAATAAATACGTCAAGACTGTATACGTAGCGAGATTAGAACAGAAAAAGAATTTAAACAATTTGTGCATAAAAGACTTGGTAATAGTAGGCATGCGGGAGGAATACGGATGTCCGTCACTGCAAAACTAGCGAGCATATTTGATCATGAATTTGTAAATACAGCGAAAAAAATCACAGTTATTGTACGAATGGAGTT
Source organism: Medauroidea extradentata (assembly GCA_003012365.1). Lineage (NCBI taxonomy): Eukaryota > Metazoa > Arthropoda > Insecta > Phasmatodea > Phasmatidae > Medauroidea > Medauroidea extradentata. Next base: position 756 of record PNEQ01110308.1, read on the forward strand.
GTCGTAACTCTAAACGGATAAACACATTCCGTGCATATTGTCACACAGTGTTATTTTTGTGTTGTTTTTGTATTCATTTATTTTTTATATAGGACCCATGTATTAACTGTAGCCTTTGAGAACTGCATATAACTTGGTAAGAGTATATAGTATATGATCCGAGCACATTAAATTTAGATATGGCTCAGTGCCGCACTGGTTTTTTTTTTTTTTTGCTCCCGTCACGTTAGTTTCTGGTGAAGGCGGGGTAGCAAACATGTGATTGCTTCGCGCTAAATCACTAAATAAAAACTGCAGTAGAACTGCACAGTCAGAAAAACGTGTTGCGCGCTGCGTATGTTTTCCTCACTGGGTTAGCAAACATAGGAACGTTGGGAAATGTGCTGCATTCGTAGGGAAATGCTCGTTTAGCATACCGTAATCTAGCCAGCTGCTAAATACCGAAGACAGTAGTCTCACCCCCCCCTCCCCTCTTTTTCACGTCTTCTTCCCATGTTCTCATTTCCTCCACCTCTCTTGTTTGTCGTGTCGAGTCATGTAGGCACGCTTGCCAGGAGTACCAACCTCCCTATCTTACTCTCTTCTCTCTCTGCATTTCCCCACTCCTCTGCCACGCACTTGTTATGCTTGCCTCTAGAAGTATAGTTGGCACACCTGTGCGTGTGTGTGTTGATCCTATATCCCGTTTAAGTTGGCAGCTTTGTTTCGTTAGTCAATTGTTCCCATGGTAGTCATTTGACTGTGTCGGACGGCGTGGCATTCTGAAGAACCGTTTGTCGTCCGCAGTACAGTATTTTTAGAGCATGAGTGTTTATTTGTGAGAGAGATCGACTTCAGCGGTGGTGCAGAGCAGATCGTGAAGTAGGATAGGAGGCAGGAGGAAGGCCGCGCCCAGCATTAAGAATGTGACATAACCACTTTAAGTATTTATTAACATTTGCGGTAGTAGTGTAGTGTATAAGTATCTTGTAGTGCATGGAGCAGTTATCTAGGTTAGCTGAGTTGGTTCAGATGGCTCAGTTGAGTTGTGTCGTCTTGTCCATCAGCTTCGTTTAGGTATGTAAACCTAGACAGGAATAGTAGTAAAGTCATGTATTCTTGTAAAGGTTAGCTTTTATCTTGTAAATTATGTTATTCTCTCTGTCTTCTTTTCCGTCTGTTTCTATTAGATGTCAACACAGTCAGTTGTTTATTTGAAGTAACTTAACTCTTATTGTGGCTGGCCACAATTTAACTAACCTGTTCTTATTTTATAATTTTTTATTTTTTTCGTGACAGTAAGGGTTCCCTCGTAAATTTTTAATTTGTAAAATGAAAGTAGTAGCCCAAATTAACACATCAGATAAAGAAAGATTGTAATTTAACATTAAAAAAACATTTGTATTGTGTCTGGAACACATTATCTTTTACTTCTATAAACACTTCCCTTTAACTTATTAAATTCTTTTCTTCTGGTATGGTTTTAATATCATCCTTTCCCCGGCATATCTCGCAACTCTTTTTTAAAAACAAGTTCTAACAAATGAGCGCTCACCAGTAAAAGTATTTAGTTTGTTCGTTCTTTTTTTTTTTTTTGTTGATGGTTGTCAGTAGTCTGGGCTATCGCGCCTAGCCCAGCCTACGGCACCCCTCCCCCCTCCGTGATACATTTGTTGCACAAGTTGGCGGAAGAAAATAGTACCACTGGTATCTTTATAGTGATTACATCGCCCACTGTTTCCTGCCCAGAATAAGTTTCGGACTCGAACCCAGGTTATCGCCAGGAAACTGTGTGGAACACTACATAAGATGTGATACGTCACTTCCAGCTACCGTGGATCAATTAGTCCAATTTGCTACAAAACAAGAGGAAAGCACCACACACCCACCACCAACCTTCACAAGCACAGAGATACATGCTCCGAACTGTGTGGTTGAATCGTGTGGAGAACAACCATAAATAGACTATTTGCCCCAATCCTTGTGTGAAGCTGCTACCCAGACATTCAAACGCCGCAAACCGTATCGGTGTCATGTCGCTACCTGCTCTACTAGGTCGAAAGAAGATACAGTGCACGAACCGAGCAGCGAACCCAGACCATATAAACTGCGGCGCTCCACGGCAACTGACGCCAATGTTCCAGATGAGGTAAACAAAAAAATATCACGTTTGCAATGCCAAATAGAAATTCAAAAACTAGTAATGCACGTGTTTGAATCAATGCTGAAATATGTTACTGATGTATAGAATGTTTTGTTAAAAAATATATGTAATCTTAGTCTGTAATATGTTTTATATATTTTTGAAAATTGCTTGGTGAATTATTAAACTATACAAAAATAATCAAATCAAGAGTTAATTTCAATAATCAAACCTAGGGATGTCTGTGTTGAGAACAGAGTGTACATGGTACAAACTTTGTTTAACCTGCGACTGGAATTGATCTTTGCCCACTCGGCTACTGCTACAGTAAAATCTAGGTAGTCGGGAATTCAGCATGTAGATCCGGGGAATAGTGAGTGTAAAAAAAAACCTAGCCTCATATAAAGGTGCCTGAGGATTGCCAAGGCCATTTCTAGAGAGAGATGGAAAATATATCTCTTCATTGCCGAGTTTGTATTTGCAAAGTACAGTATACCCTCGTGCAGGGGAGATGATAAATGGGCAAGGTCATGTAGCGAGAGACAGAATATGTGAGTACAGTCTCTTTCTAGACATTTTCGAACCAAGACAGCAGGCTGTTCTCATAATTTGAAAAACATTGCTAACCTCTAGAGGGGTGTCTGTAAATACAAAAATGAGCGAGGGAACAAATACACTCTCCATCCCTTCAGTGTGTCTGTATAATTTTATAGATAATTTAAAGGGAAATTTACACTTCTCTGCTGATACAATCTTTTCTCGGAAGAATGCACATGCTGTGCTATACTATATAATCCTATAACAGGACAGAGCGTACTTCGGTTTTCCCTGCGACAGCGTCATTTGATGTTCTCGGGGTCTTCCAAAATCTACCAGCGCCTCCGTACTTCAATTCTGCACTTTTCGTCAAGGTAAGTTATATTTTTTCTTCGCGACGTGCGGAGTTGTGTCATCGGTCAGAAAGTACACTCGACCCTCGTATGTGTCCCGGCCTATAAGAAGTGCAGTGTGGGTGACTGCTACGTCACTCATACGATATGATAACGTCCCAGCTGACAGCCCGTTACGTAACTGTCGTTACACTCGCCCTCATCACGTGTGAGGCCCGTTAATCTTAATAAAATTACTTCCTTATACATTTTGGTAGAAGGTTCCTTGTTCATTATCTGAACATGAGTACTCTGGACTCGTAAATATAGTATACATCCGTGTGTATTTACGTGTAGTTTCCGAAATACTTGAAACATACTGCTAGTAAAGCAAAGCTCTATTTAATACCCAAACAGTGTTACATTCATGCAAAATTCATAAGTATTTTTTAAACACACTGAAATTTTTGTATAATATATCAGTGTTGCTCCCATTTAGAGAAATGTGGTTAGCAATGTCTCTTTTTTCCTGAGAATATAATACTAGAGATTCGAACCCGAAATATATGACCAATCCATCTGAACCACGTAGGACAGTACAGAATATTACTTTTATTTATTACTACTGTATGTCAGCACTCAAATATAGGCTATTTAGGGAAGAACCTTAACGAATAGTAATTGTTGAGGCTGTTTGAGTGAAGGCATGCTTTGGAGCACGACAGGGCAAGCACCGGCACTGGTTCAACCCCCCTTACCCCCGAGGCAAGGCACGCCTATGGACAATGGCTTAGGAATGTGAAGGGAGGCGAACAATGACCGTGAGGACACTGGCGGATGGGGGTTGGGACCGGCAGCTAGGCTGGTAGCAGGTTTGCTGGGCTGAACATGGCAGTCAGTCAGCATGAGGACTCGTGATCGGATGCTTGCAGTGGGATTGTTTGTTGGAGTGATGTATATGTGCATGTAGTTAAAAATCAAAATAAAATGCACGTCGGTGTAAACCGTAATCAAAATAAAATTTTCTTATCACTGTTGTATTCATTAACAGTTAAAAGTGTAAAATCGTATACGCGCATGTAATATGTGTTACCTAAAAGTGTAAAATCGTATACGCGCATGTAATATGTGTTACCTATGTGAGAGTTAAAAGGATGCACAAAAATTGTTTTTTATAGTCTCCAGTTAACTACGCCCACATCGAGAACCGATTACATTATTCTCCGTAGACGAGCAACTGTAGAGCCTTCAGTTCTTCCTGTGATTTCCGGTACGTGCAAATAATTACAGTTTTACTCGTGAATTAGGACTTACATATACAGTTTTTCATTATGTATGTGATTTAGTCTCCAGTTCCTCTTCTCTGCATCGAGTTCCGGTTCAGTCGATCTCCATAGAGGGAAAACTGTCGAGCCTTCTACCTTCCTGCGTACTGCACTCTCTATTTTCTACTTCCGGTAAGTGAAAAATAATTACATAGTTATTTTCTTTAGTGTTTGTAATCACAGTTACCTTAGTTTAATCATATAATTCCTGTATGTCACAGCGCGCCTTTGTGGGACGAGCCAGGGTTCCGTCGACATCCAGGGTTCCGTCATTGTGGAGTCTGCGGTCCTGGTGTGTGTAGACTTCATATTTAAGCCAACCACACACACAGTAATCCAATGGGGTAAGATCAGGTAACCTCGGTGGCCAAGCAATGACTCCATTGCGAACGATCCAACGCCCAGGATATGTTTCGTTGAGGTACTGTGTCACTGGCCGTACAGAATATGCATGAGCTCCGTCTTGCTGAAAGTACATACGAGATATTGTTGCCAAAGGGATATCCTCCAAGTATTCTGGTAACACGTTTTGAATAAAATCAAGATACAGCACTCCATTAAGATGATTATCTAAAACTACTGGACCAATGAGTTGGTCATCAATAATATCACACCACACGTTAACTGAGAAACGTCATTGAAAATCCCTTTCTACAGTAGGGTGTAGATTTTCGTCTGCCCAAACATGAAAGTTGTGTGTGTTGTTGATTCCATTGCAGGTTGACACATCGGTGAACAGATTATGTAAAATTAATTAATCATTGGCAATGATCCACTGACAGAATTCTTGCCAGTGGACACCATCCCCTTCATGCAGATGTTGCACACTCTGACGATGGTATGGATACATACCCTGTTCGTGTACTGTGTGTATCACTCTTGTTTGTAGAATAAGAAGATGAGCAGCAATTCGTCTCGAGCTAGTTGTTGGGCTGCGTTCTAATACCTGAAGAATGTTCTCAACTTCATTAAGAGCGTGTTGTACGGGACGTTTGGATAAAACATTTCCACTGGGAAGCGTACCACGGTCAAGCAATCCTGCAAACATCCTGCTAAACACCCTGCTATCTGGAACCCTGCGATTAGGAAATCGTCGTTCGTACTCACGAACAGTGGCTCTGAAATTTCCATCGGAGAAACCATAAACAAACATCATGTCAGCATACTCTGCATGTGTGAAGACCTTTGGCATTTTTGACTACACTGAACTGTATTCACTGTACACGTAACAACACTGTGGTTCCCAATACTAGGGCAAGCACTGTAGGACTGAGACTGAGGTAAACAACTGCACCACCGTGTCGAAATGTACAAAATTACACACAACATAAGATAACAGTAGCGTGATTTACCGTCACCTGTACTTATCCCGTTCCTTGTTGTTTTCATTCGGTTTCTCTGAAACAGTTAAGAAAAGGGCATAAATTTATAAGAGACATTTTGTTCAGAATCACCAATACTATCACGCCTAAAAACATGCACCTTTCCTCCCGATTCACCCTGTATGTGTGTGTGCGGTAGCATTTGAGTTTGAACTTGTTCATCATATATGTGTGTAAGGTCGAGTTTGAACTTGTTCTGCTCTGTCTGTGTTGGTGTGTGTATGTATATGTGTATTAGTTGAATGTATGTACGTAAGTGTGTATATGTGTGATCGAGTATTAACTTGCTCTACTGATGTGTGTGCGAGATCAAATTTGAACTTGATCAGTTGGTGCATGTATATGTGCGAATGTATGTGTCTATGATCGTGTATTGACTTGCTGGATGTGTGTGTCTGTACGTATGTGTATATAATGTTTCCACAGTGGTTGTCCTCTTTTCTTCAGCAATGTATTTGAAATAATGTCGAGGTGTGTACATTAAATTTGTGCATGTTGCAGTCTTAGGTAATGGAGCATGATGCAGTGACTTCCGAGTTCAAGAGTGAGGCTCCTACCAGCTTCAACTCTCCCTGCACTCCAGTCAGCCAGATCAGCTTCGACTCTCCGCCAGGCCAACGGAGTAAGTCCAGCTACTTTTTCGTGCATGTACTGCAGCACCTGTTTTACCGTCAAACGAAGCATGTCCCGTCACGAAATATTGTGTGCTCAAAATACAAACAGTGTTCAGCAGCAGTGTGAACATTGCGGGAAGCAGATTCCCGCACAGACAAATTGCGGCGTCATTTACATACATGTAATGGAATTGTTGCCCACCCTGCCATCTTTCCATGTAAATTCTATGGCAGTTCTTTTACAGAAAGCCGGAACGCACGTCGCCACTTAACCTCCGAATGTGTTTTCAACCCCCAGCGTACACAAAAGACTTGTCCCAAATGCAAGAAAGCTTTTACTCGCGAAGACATCTTGCAAACGCACATAAAAAAGTGCAAGGGAACAGGTGAACCACTTGCAAAGAGGCAATGTGTGACACCACTATTTGTCACAATCTCGACAACCCCCTAGTCCTCAAGATCGGCAAGTCGCCCTGTAATTGTATCCGGTGCAGGCACACCTAATAACAGTGGCTTTGTTGAGGCAGAAACCACATTTAATAAAACATTAAAAACTTATGTCACTGAAAACAAATCAGTTTCGGCAAAATATATTTGTAATTATTTTGTTGCAATCAAAGAAAATTTATTGCATCAAGTTACCGAGGAAATTCACGAAAACCGACCTATAAAATTTAATATTTGGCTCGAGTGCGACTACAATAAACCAGGTACACTCGACGAAGGTTCAGACAAGCGAGACTTCAAGACGCAAAATGTGGCGGTGTACGAAACTACGGACGTGGCATCCAGCGTGGCTAAAAGATTAGCCAAGATTGCCACGAGGAAGAGACGTACAATGAACGTGGGCCATGGTGGTTTCTGTCATCTGTCAACCACCTGCAGCTACGTGTCAACACATTGGACCCCTCTGTGTCTGCTCGTACATCGAGCTGCCTCAGTCCATTAAGAGTAAACATACAGTCATCAAACCCACAAAATTATGATGATCACATGTGTATCAAGTATGCTGTACTCGCAAAATATATTAATGGTGAAAATCCTCAGCGCATTGGCCAGCGATACAGTAACCTTGAATTGAAATTTGATTTCTCAGGGCTTGAGTTCCCGACCCCACTTCAGCAAATTAAAATCTTTAAAAGTAAGAACAAGGATGTATCTGTTAATGTGTATTTCCTAAATGTAGAGGACAAGATTATTAACGTACATGTAGCATAAGAAGAGAAACGAAATAATTTTGACCTGCTGCTTCTCAGCACTGAAGGAAACGCTTACTACTGCTACATTAAAAACTTTTTTCGGCTTGGGAGTTACCAGTTGTCTGCACATGAACATAAGGTACACATCTGCAAGCATTGTTTCACTTACTTTGATGACTAGCAAAGAAAATCGGGACTGATGGGACACCAAAGAACACAAGAAACACTGTTGCAAGCATGCACCCATACATATCGAAATGTCACAACCAGGACCTGATGGGAAACCAACCATGTTAAAATTCAAGGATTTCAACCATGCGAACAAGCTACCTATTGTCGTGTACGCAAACTTTGTGAGGTCATTCTTAAACCAATACACACCTGCAAACCTAACCCTAGCTACTTTCACACCTACACCTACAAAAAATATGTGGCGTGCAGTTATTGTATATATGTACAGGTGGACAACGACATAATTCCTGCGGCATTAACATCTGCGCTGCCACAAGACCCAATTATTTATAGTGGTCAGGATGCGGAAGATAAGTTTATGACTGATATAGTAAGCATTGGGAAACGGGTGAAAGATATTTATGCAGCCTCTTAACCAATGTTACCTCTGTCACCTGCAGAACAACATGACCATGTATGGGCGACACGGAGCTGCTGTTTTTCTTTTTTCACTGCCGATAACTACAAAGTCATAGACCATGACCACTTCAGCAGCAAGTATATCGGAGCTGCATGTACCAGATGCAACCTGCTTCGTCGGTCCCCCAAGAAATTCGTTGTCTTATTTCTCAATTTGGGTTACGACGAGAGCTTCATTGTAAGGCAGCTGGGATATGACAACAAAGATATATTTATTTTTTCGCATACAAGTGAGAAAATGATTACATTCTCGAAGCAGCTGAGGGCGACCGTTTCTCCATCCAGTTTGTAGACATATTCCGGTTCATGGCTCGAAGTCCCGCTTCACTGGCCGAGTATCTCCCTAAAACATAATTTATCAACACGCAGAAATTTTTAAATCGAGACCATCTGTCACTTGCTACTCAGAAGGGGGCCTTTTCTTACGATTATGTTGACATGTCTAAGCTGGATGAAACCTGCCTACCAAAGAAAGCAGCATTCTTCAAAAGGCTTACCAACTGTGACATTAGTGATGAAGATTACGAGCATGCTTAGATAGTGTAGGAGAAATTTGGGTGCACTAAGCTGGGGGACTACTCAAATCTGTACCTAATGATGAAGGTACTCATTTTGGCAGACGTGTTTGAAAACTTCAGAGACCTGTGTTCAACCACTTTCGGATAGGATTGTGCCCACTATGTCAGCGCCCGGGTTTTACCTTCGACGGCATATTGAAAATCACTGGCGTCGAGTTGGAACTGCGTAGGCCTACTGACTACGACATGTACATGTTCGTCGAAGAAGGAATCCGGGGCGGCGTGCAACAGGATGTCAAACGTCATGCAACTGCTGACAACTTGTACGATATAAAATGCAAATAATGTTACGTGATCCTCTCCGAGTAATATCGTTTATTGTTGTGGTACAAATTGAACAACACAAACTGAGTGATAGCAGTTTTACATGTTATTTCCCATAACTATTGCATAAAAACTGATTGTTTATATCCAATATGTCTGCGAAGTAGAAATTTCACTGCAGACGACTTTAGCAGTGTATCCTGTTTCATTGGTTTGTTTTTACAAATTTCTTACTACATTGGTTCCCATAGGCGCCTTGGTAAATAGATTTATTCCATAACGTCAGTTCTGTTTTTTCTAGATGGTTGGTTATTTACAAACACAAACCAAAGTTTTTATCCTGAAGTTCACGTATTTATCTCCAAACATTTCCACACAAAATATTTATTTATTTTTATTTACTTATTCCTATAAATCGATTTGTAAATTACTGTTTTTAATGCAACATTTAGCATCATTGCCAACATAACAGGAACAAGGGTCGACTCGTGTCTCTACACATAAAGTTTACAGTTGCGAGATTGTATTTCCAAAAGTAATTCTCGATCATCATTATTCATTAAGTAAGTAACACATACATATATTTTTTTAATTCTATTTTCTCGATCCAAGCGTCGTCTGGTCTGGAGTTCAAGAGCCACCGCACATACGCTTGTCTGTTACGTCGTTTCAGTACCGTCTCTACTATGTACTGGGAATTTCGTAACCTAAATATCTTCTGCGCAGAAACCGCCACGAATCGGCACAGGAAAGGTTGGAGTAGCACAATTGTATTCACATCAGGGTTGGACACTGACCCCGGGTATAAAGCAGAGGGTCTGGGGGTCTTCTCCCGGGTAAATTAGGATTAAAAGATGCAAAATGGCACAGTTTAAGCATTTAAAGCATTTTTTTCGTACTTAAACATTGTATACAATATGAATAAACCTATATCAAACCCATAACGTTGTCTCTTTATATTTAATTATAGCCAATAGTGTACATTACTTACGCTAAAATTAATTTATTTGAAACAATAACTACAAAATTATAATTTAATTCACACAATGTCGAAGTTCAGTTTACCTCTTATGCATGCATATTTTTAAATACGTAATTTAATTCTGAGCTGAGAACAGCACACTAGAAATTTTAAATGATACGTTGTTGCATGTATTCATTTCAGTATAGAAAATCCATCTTCAACTGAATTTATCGAACTGCTTGAAACATAACACACTACAATTATCTGTAATGATTTATATGCGCCAGGCTTCTAATCCTGGAATGGCATTTCCATTTAGTCACTAGATTCCGAAAAAAACTTTTTCTTTCTGTCATTCTACAAATTCGTCTATCGCGTATATATAATGTTCCTGTATGTAATTTTGGTGTATGTATATGAAGCATTTATCGATGCCTTAGAAGTTTGAGACATTTATTCATGTAGATATGTCTCCATTCGTCGTAAAGGACTAAAAAATGTACCTCCTGTAGCAGCTGAAGTAGTAAACACATTAGTATCTACAAATGATCGAAAATACTTCTTCCTTTACATGAAAAAGCCCTCAGAGCATCAACGATTTACTGCACAACAAGTTAAGCCGCATGTGTTAGCAAGTAGAAATATTTGTTGTGTATCCGGAATGTTTACGTAAACGCCACTCTTTTTGCTACATTTAACTAAACACTTTCCAAAGAGAGAGATAGAACAGAAAGAGAGAAAAAAAATACAATTTAATTTTCTGGTTGGTCAAAGCCGTCTTAAATTACATTTTATGAATGGGTTAGTAACTGGAAAAAAAATTGTGCTGAAATCGTCCCTCATGTAATTTTTGAGATGATGTATGATGATGTAACGTGCAGGTATTGGTGTAGGAAGATATTAAGTAAAATATATACTTATTTAGGGTAATCTGCGAAATTGGTATTGTCTGGTCATGTGACCATTCATTCGATTCTGTATCGTGTCACGATACCGAATTTGTAATGCAAAATATACTACGAGGATTTTTATTGAGTTGAGATTAAATAAGAGAAATATGTGAGAATCTGGACCTTTCCCTCGGGCCAGAATAGCAGATGGTGTCGTGGAAGTGTTGGCGCTGTCGGGTCCATCACTCTTCCCACACCCCTCCACTGGACCACTCTGGCCAGTAAGGGGAGGTGGATGCAGCAGCCTATAGCAACGAGGCTTAGACACAATGGAAAATAATATGAATTAGACTTTTGGCTAGAGTAATCTGTTAATTTAAATAAGTAGTATAAGTTAAGTAAACAAATGAGAATTGTCCAGGTTTTGAAACAAAATATGCAAAATGAATTAAATAAATGTGATGATGGTGTACTACAGGGCTGGCTTTGGTAGGCGGGGTTGTTAGGGAGGGGTGGTGAAATAAGGGGAGAGGGGAATTTAGTATAGAAAACTGCAGGGTTATACAAAACTATAGTCAGTTTCTTGCTGGATGCTGAAGAGGTCGGGTGCTGTTTGTCATGTCTGGGAGATGTGCAAGTAAGTATCATAATTAATTACTGAATTTATCGGAAATCAAACGGATATAGATTCGAGAATGTAGGATGGTGTTATAATTGATTGAATCGTTTAATATTACTAAATTTTTAAAAAATTTTAATTGAATGAATTTATCAATAATCGATTGGGTACTGTGCACAAGAAATTAGTTAATAATATCGATTGACTTTACATTTTTTACTTTTTAAAAACATAGGGATTATGCATACAAGTATACTGCATAGCATGTGTACCTTACATAGAGTACAACACTAGAATTAAATAATTGATAACTCGAATATGGTGACGACAGCAGTGCGCCTAGCAGACAACTCTGGAACAACAAGATGGTGGCATTATCAATGTCTACAAGGTCGAACCGAAGGTTACCGAACATGGCCGAAGATTGACGAAGATTACCGATCATGGCCGAAAGTTGCCGAAGGTGTCCGAGCACAGCCGAAGATTGCCCGAGGTTGCCCGTAGTACCCGATATATTTTTTTGACTAAATAATTTTTATTTAAAGTGGCATTTATTTAAATATATTTTATAGAAAAATATTTTTATTAAATTAATTTTTTAAATGCATGAAGGGTTGGGATGGAATGCGAAATCAAAAATTTTTCGGAAGAATCGGAGGAAACATCCAAGATGGTGACCGAAAACCAGATGGCGGAATTTGTTGGAATTGTTTCGAAATTTTTTGGAATTTTCGAAAGTGACATCATCCAAGATGGCGGCCGGAAACCAGGTGGTGGACAGAAACAAGATGGCGGCCTGAAACAAGATGACTGCGGTGTTTCGAGTTATAGGGGTCAAAGGTTAAGATCAGCACCAAGGTCTAAGTTCAAGGTCAACTGCAGAACCACAGCCATCAGTCGCTGTGCCCGAATCGGCTATTTATATCTACTCAGTACCTTTGGAGAACTGAACAACATTAAAACGCACATTACTTATGTAGGATTGAAGTCGATAGGTAGCGGTAAAGTAGTGCATGTTTTAGAGTTTTCAGCAGTGTAGAAGAAAACCTTATTTTCCCCCTTTGTACATTGAAAAACATGTGTGTAACATTCAATCTGCTAAACGTTGCTCAGTGTGCAGTTATTAGCGTTGGCTACATACGAGTTCATTTAAAGTCAAGTATTTGTCTCCTGCTTTGACCACGATGTACTACACCTATATTTATAACTCTGTATACGATGCTAATTTGCTTATAGGGGCGGAATAGCAGTAAGTCACGAGTGCGTTTTAGAACACGACACTTCCCCAGTGCCTGTTGACAGCTGCCGATCCATATTTTTTGGTTATATTTTAATTTTCTTTCAATTTTTATTTGTAAACAATAACTAATAAGACGTATGTATGTACATTTTTTTTTCAGTTTACGAATCGTTGATCGCTGTTGTACCTTCCCTTGCAGCGTGACGGGAACACTAGTAGCAACACTTCCCTGCAAGTATGTCTATTTTAAAAACATATTTAAGTGCGCTAATATAAATATTACTTTAAAATAACTAATAATTTACATGTTATGTGTGTTCAGTTTGTGCTCTCAGGAGCGATTGCCGTACCTGCTGTGTGTGCTCCTGAAGTGTCGGTAGAGCACGAGACGTCCGCCATCTACCCACGTGACGTCCAGCAGTGAGCAGCGGTGAGGCCTTCTTGGAGGTAAGATGGTGCATGTTCTAATTTTCTTCAAGTGCTTGCGTGTGAGTGTTACCTATTATAACTAATCATATTTGGTTCTTGTATGTGCACAGTTTGTGACCTGTCTGGGAACGAATTAAGAAGTCTGCCGCTCGTCTAGCGCATTCCTGCGTGTGCAGTAGAGCGCGCAAGAGACGGTCCAGTGGTTTCCTGCACCACCAGTACAGTGCGGGAAATCTTCCAACCTTTACGGCAGTAAGCAGCGACGTGACTTCCTGGCAGGTAAGTTGTTATATGTTTAAAGTTTATGCATGCGTTTTGTTAGTTTATATATATTATAACTAATCAATGTTTAGTTATTGTGTGTGTCCAGTTCGTGTCCTGAGTTGGGAAATACGAATTCGGAAGACCGCTGCACCTGCTGTGTGTGCGCGCGCGTGTGTTGCCCACGACTTCTTGTAGTATCAGTACTGATCAGGAGTCGATCTTCTGCCGCCAGTGTGCTGCAGGTACGTAAGGTTTCACGTAAACTACAATCTCTATTTTCTTTGCCCCAACCGAATGTATATATAACTAACCACTTGGTTTTCTGTGTGTACAGTTCGTGGCTCATTCGCGGGGAGAATTCACGTCCATTGCCAAGGATCTCTCTCGCGCGCACAAGTCAATCTAGAACTTCCGTACATATTGAGGGGATTGTAGATGCCCTCCCTCGTCTCTCCCCACTTACGTACGTATACATGTAATGTTTTGCTACTTGTTACTATACATATGTTTAAGCGATAGTATTATAATTGAACTAGAGTTTATCTTTTGCAGGTGCTGTAAACCTACGTCACCACGGATGCCAGCTCTACTTTCGTGTCTTCATCTGCTTCTTCCTCAACCCCTGTAATTTCTTCTTCGACACCCGCCGAAGTAATACAACCCTCAGCACTGCAGTGCCGGTATTGTAACGCACAGTTCACGGCCTGTAAGAACCGGCTCCGACATGAGCGGAACTGTAAGCTTAACCCACACAAAGAAGGCCCGAGCGTGTGTTACAAGTGTGGAACAGCAATTACTCGCAAACATGATCTAGATAATCATCTTCAATCATGTACGGGAACAACAAAGCCAACTAGAACTATTAAGGGCAAGTACTGCTTATCTACATTTGCACATTGTGGAAATGCTAGACTTCATGAGCGGTATTGTCAGCTCAATGACGACAAAGCGACTCTGGAATGTGACAAGTATGGAAAGCAGTTCTCTAGGTCTGTTGCATTAAAGCGTTATAGCGACAAGTGTAATGGACCCAAACCACCGTCGGCGAAGAGAGCAAAAACTGTTGCAAAGCCGACACCTGCCTCCAAGGTGACACAGATGGCTGTTGGAGCTGGACCAGCTAATCGATTCGGCTTCATACTCGATGAAACTGCGTTCCACTCCACAATGCGAACGTATATGTTGGATAACACGACTAGCGAGGCACGAGATATACGCACCTACCTGGCGATCATGAAAGACAATATCGTCGGTCAGCTTAAGGACGAACTTTCAATGCAGGTGCTTGTTAAATTTAAAATCATTTTGGAATGCCTGTACGACAAGAGCGAACCCGATGCTGACGAGTCGGACGAACGAGCATTTAAAACAATGAACGTGCCGCTGTTCAATGATGGAGATATTGAAGACGCTGTAGATGCTAGCATCGCGAAAATATGCCAGGAAGAAGAGTATCAGGGGAAGGGAAGTGGCTGGAGCCTAGTTCAAGTGAGGCGACTTCAGTTACGTATAAACAAGCACGAGCCGCTGTGTGTCTCGAGCTACGTGGATCTTCCGGCATGTATAGAAACTAGGTATGCAGTGATTAATCCTCGGAACCAAGATGCTCACTGCTTCCAATGGGCTCTCTTCGCACGGTACATTGAAGGTTAGAATCCAGAATGTGTGGACGACCGATATCGTGACTCGGTGGGTAAGAAATTCAATTTCACAGACATTGATTTTCCTACGCCACTAAGTCAGATAAAGGTCTTTGAGAGGAACAATCCGGCAGTGAGCATCAATGTGTTTTCATTACTCGACGTTGATGATGAGACAAAGGTGGTGCCCTCACGTGTAGTGAAAGAAGAAAAGACGGAGCACTTTGATCTGCTGCTTGTTACAGATGGTGAAACAAACAATTATGTTCATATTTCAAATTTCTCAAGGCTCGTACGTTCACAAATTACAGCCCACGATGGAGCAGTGCATGTCTTGCTTCAACGTACGACGACCAGCCCCAAGTGACAGGGCTCACAGGGGCAGAGACACTGGCAGCACATAAAGTTCATTGTAACCCACGTACACAAGTGTTAATTGAAATGTCTGAGCCTGCAGAGAATGGCACCCTACCCATTTTAAATTCAAAAAATTTCAGAATGCTGACAAGCTGCCCATTGTAGTCTGTGCCGTTTTTAAGCGATGTTGCTCCCGCTTGCTACATTTCAGCCTGATCCGACCACATCCTTTACTCATAGATACCAGAAATACGAGGCCCACAGTTTCTGCATGTACGTACATGTAGACAACAGCATAATACCCCAAAAAACAATGAGCCTATCAAAGAAAAAACTGACATTGTACACAGGAGAAGATGCCGAAACAAAGTTCATTGAAAACATAGTGGACATTGGCCAAGAGGTGCAGTCAATATACGAAGATGTGGAAGCGATGAAACCGCTCGACGGTCGTCAGCTTCATCGTTATTGGTCTGCTACCGTCTGTTGCCATTGCTCCGAGCCATTCACGGAGACGAACTGGAAGGTGCGTGACCACGACCATTTCACTGGAAATTTCATCGGTCCAGCGTGTAATTCATGCAATAAGCTTCGTCGACGACCGAAAAAGCTGCCGGTCCTCTTCCACAATCTCGTCTACGGTGAGAATTTCATCATTAAGAACTTGGGCTACGACGAAAAAGATATTTTTATCATCCCCCACACTGAAGAGAAACTGATCACTTTTTCCAAATCTCTGGGGAGTAGATTCATGCTGCAGTTCATTGATATGTGTCGTTTTATGTCTGCCAGCCTTGTCGCATTTGCCGAAAACCTGTCTGTCGACAGATTTTGCAACACTTCCGAGCACTTTAATGACGACAAGATGGCTCTGGTAATGTGGAAAGGCGTGTTCCCATACGACTATGTCGATTCGTGGGATAAATTGGACGAGGCACAGTTACCATCTCATGACGCTATTTTCAACTGTCTCAGCGGCATGCAAATATCCGATGCTGACTATGCTCATGCCCAAGATGTTTGGTCCGCATTCGAGTGCAAAATGTTTGACCAGTACTCGGATATTTACCTCAAAAGCGACGTACGTCTCCTGGCAGACATTTTTGAAAACTTTAGAAATCTCTGTCACGACACATACAGCCTTGACTGCATGCGCTACGTGAGTGCTCCAGGCTTCAGCTTTGATGCTATGCTCAAAGAAACTAAGATCTCCTTGGAACTGCTCACCAGCTATGACATGTACTTGTTCATTGAAGAAGGGATATGGGGCGGTGTGGTTCAGTGTATTTCCAACAACCTCTACTTGCCCGAGACATGCGATGCTGCGTAGGAACGGACGTACCTCCAGTACCTTGATGCTAACAATCTTCATGGTTAGTCAATGGGCCAGTGTCTCCTGGTCGGAAACTTACACTGGACTGACACGAACATTGATGTCACCAGCGTTCCCGACGATGGCGAAATAGGCTACATTCTGGAAGTAGATGTTTCGTATTCGCGACATCTGCACGAAGCTCACCGGGACTTTCCACTCTTGCCGGTGAGCGAGTACCCTCCGGGTTCGAAGCAGGGAAAACTGATGACGACCTTGAAGATCATGGAAAATTTCATTATACACTACATCAACCTCAAGTAGGCAATATCACACGGTCTGCAAGTAACACATGTTCATAGAATGTTGCAGTTTGTGCAGAAAGCATGGCTGAAACCGTACATTGACATAAATACCGCGAAACGCGAGGCTGCTACTAATGATTTTGAAAAGGATTTTCTCAAGTTAATGAATAACTCGTGTTTCGTCAAACAGATGACAAATGTCAGGAAATGCGAGGCCATGGAACTAGTATGCACAGAGCGCAGATCCAAGAAATTAATCGCCAGACCATCGTTCAAGTGCCGCACTGTTTACAATGAAAATTTGGCTCTCATAAAACTTTAGAAGGAAAGAATAGTGCTCGGCAAGCCAATCTATACGGGGTTTGCCATTCTAGATTTGAGCAAAACATTGATGTACACCTTCCACTGCAATGTCACGAAGAACAAGTACGGCAACAACATTCATTTGGCATATACAGATACTGACAGTCTTATTTATGACATCATATAGACAACTACTACAAGTACCTTGCAGATGATCCCATTTTCATGTCAGAGTTTGACAACAGCAGCTACCCACCTACTCACCCAACCATTCTGCAACAAATAAAAAACTACACTTACTAGAAGGTAGTATTATCTCGCATATATTTTTCACTTCCTCTATCTATCCGTCTGTAATCTTCATCGTTGGCTGTTATCTATCTTGCTAGATTCAATTCTCAAAATAGATTAGCTGTTTCCTTTTATGCTTTGCAAAACGCCTATAAAATATGTTGGTTTTGCCATCATATTGCATAGCTCAAGTCCCAAGCCTGGAGATCTGCTAGCAAGTTTGTGTAGCAGCAATCCTGTGTAAGTAAAGCTTGAGGGCATTGCAATGACATTATCAACACAAGACTGTAAGAATAAAAATAAATGTTTAAAAATTTACTTCAAAAACATAAAAAATAAAACAAATCATCCTCGCAGCCTAGCTGATGTTGTGCGGGAAAAAAATTCCAAGTTAACAATTGACTACCGAATGAGTAAACAATATGGATGACAAAATGGACGATGTAACACGAAAACAAAATGGTGGACATGACGTCTTCCAAAGGGGAGGATGTCGTCTGTCGGTGCCGAGAGAGAGACTGACGACATGGAAAGAGGGCGTTGTTTGTCGGTGCCGAGAGAGAGAGACGAGTGTTGGTGATGTGCTAGAAGGAATGACATAGCAGGAAAAACATGAAAGCCAAAGAATATAACCTAGAGCATGAAGTAATGGGAGAAAAATAACAGGATGACAGAACAGAAGAAAACGAAATACAAGATGGCCGACTATACTATTCTCGAAAGAATTACAAATCAGGAAAAACATGGAAGCCAAATAACATAACCTTGCTTATTCTCGAAGGAATGAGTGTGCACAAAGTAATGGAATGATAGAGCATGATAAAATTACCGGAATGACAGAGCAGAAGAAAACGAAATACAAGATGGCAGACAATTCAAGATGACCGACAACATGACCGACAAAATGGCCGCCAAAATGACCTACAAGATGGCCGACAAAATGGCCGACAATATGGCGGCCGAGGCTCTGACTCCGAAGCCACAAACCACCAAAGTGCACCTACTATTCCCTTCTACTCTCATTGCACATGGAATGGACAAGTCAACAACATATAGATTTTTCTTGAACAATACGAATGAGTTTAGAATCTTAGTCATTGCCAATGAAACTAAATTTTGAAAGCTACATGATAGTGAATGAACTGGTCCAAAACCATGGGTCATGGCACAAATCTCGTAACTCAAGTTCAGCAATTTGAAGTTGGGTAGAGCAAAAAAAGCGGGGAAATACTTCAGGAGGGAGCTCAACTATGGAGAAACGATCCCGGCGTGAAGCGAGTGACAAAATGGCTTGTTTGCTGAGTCGTGAAAATAATAGACTCCTTCATGATTTCGAACATTAACATCTGATATGAGCATTAGAAGAATGGCAAGAGAACTGCAAGAAACCCAGTTGTTGGCAGCATTAGAAGGGAGTGATGTAATTGTCCTTGATGCTAAATAACATTTGCAATGTTATACAGCACTGAGAAATCGCTACCAGTCTCACCTAAGGAAAATAGAACAAGATTTGTTGGGAGGATCTACATAGGAAAGTCAGATAAAGACTAGAGCACTTGTGGAGCTTTATACTTATATAGAGAATGTGTGGTAGATGGGACCTTGTACTTTAAATGTTCGAAGCTGCACGAACTGTATAAGAACCGATTAAAAATACTTGGTGTTGAGAAGGAGGTAAACAGTACAAGACTGAAGGAGAAACTGCTAGCATGCTTTCCACAAGCATAAGAACAAAGTGATGGAAAGAATAAGGTTTTTGTGTTTGAAGAAGGCATGCGGGAAATGTTGCAGCAGGCCATGTCATGTGATAACGAACATGATGTTATTTTGTCAGCTAAGTCTGCCAAGTTAGTGTGCAAAGAAATTACAAGATACAGAGGTTTTCACTTCAATGGTAAGTTTCCTTTTGGTTGTCAAGAACAGTCAGTGCCAACTCTTCTGAAGACCCTTGTTTGTGTAATTTTTGACTGTGCTTATGTGAGCGATCCAGAATCTATATGTTTACAGGTGAATCTCACAATCTGTCAGACTATTGTCTTTAACTGCAAGAAACACGTGTCTGCAGCTACGAAATTCCGGCATTTCTTAGAAAGGGAACCACCATTGGCCCTTTACATCGGAATGAAGATTCACACAGACACCAAGTCCAAAGAAACTGTCAAGCAGCTACATCAATTTGGGCTCAGTGTAAGCTATGAGAGAGTTCAGATTGAGAGCCAGCTTTCAACTACTACCTGTACTTATTTTCGTGAAAAAGGAGCAGTCATACCAGCTCAGCTAAAAAAACATTTTACTTGGACCACAATCCTTCAAGTATGACAGCTGTAGTATAATTTCGTGGCACTGGTACATGTCTATTCCAGTTTCCTATGTTGTATAATTTGTCCGAGTTGTGGCTTTGAAGACGACCGATTTGTCTGTTCCAATGCATTCAAATGATTCACAGCCAAAGATGGGACAACTAGAAGTTGCGAAATCGGAGGAAATCAATTTGCTCCAGTATGCTTGCAAACTTCTGAATAAAGATGTAATTGAAAAAATTGATAATGTTTCCTGGTCAGTTTTTCATGCCTCCAAGCATGTATCAGAAGATCATGAAACAAGTCTTTGTCAGATGTTGCCCATGTTCTGTGAGAAGGCAGCTACAGCCTCAATGATAAACCATGGAGTGAATGTTGCGCGTTGTTCAACAGAATATCTCAACTCTGGAGAGATGCCCGTTTTGGCTGTTGATGCACAATTGTATGCCCTAGCCAAGTTCACACAGTGGAAGTGGCCTAATTCTCGTAGACAGGAAAAGGGTAGCTTGCATTTTGAAATGGTGAATTTGGGAAACATTTGGTGTCTACTTGGAAGGATCAGGATGGACTTGTGCATTAGCTGAAGCTGGTATTGCTTCATCATGCACAACTGACTCATTCCCGGCTGGTCTCGCATGTGACTCAAACAAGAAATTCTCACCAAGGGACAGTATTGGCTTTGGCAAAACTGCAGGAGGATGCTTTCTTACTCACTGAAGGACCACATGACGATGAAACTAAGGTTTCATGGAGAAAGGCAACGGCAAAAAAGAGTCCTACATCAGATCGAAGTGCGAAGGTAATTTTAATCTTTATGTGGAAAGCCCCAAGTTCCTGGCACCTTGGTTCTTCGCTCTCGACCATCACAATTTGCACGATGGATCCCAATACACATCCAAGATTAGGAGAATCTTCCACTTTCCATTCTTGAAGATTTTGAGCACCAGTGTCACTGGGTGATCCACAAAGCCAAGAATAGATTTTCATATATACTAATCGACCAGACACATAAACAAAATAAGGTTGTAAAGGGTTCAGGACCGAAAATCCTTCAGCATTCAGAAAATGGATGGTCTCAGGGCCTGAGCAACCTAAGTTATCGAAGGAATTTCAAGATACCTATATCCCTAATCAAGACAAATGTTATCATCTTCATGAAGAGAGATTTGCTACACAGAAAATGTTTAATGAACATTCACAGAGTCGATATTAGGTGATGAAATACTTTGGGAATCCCTTTATGGATGAAAATGAGTTACTGAACTCTTGACACACGAAATGTTTTAGATGTAAGCACAGTAAATACAGCATGGACTGTTCAGAGTGTAGGGCAGGATCAGTATGACAAGAATTGAAATTAAGTTATTAGAGATTTTACTCGCTCTATTCGTGAACCAATAAAAAATCTTCCTGTATATAAAATAAAGACAAAATATAAAAGGAACATATCATTACTTAAGAATTATGTTCCTCTGCTCTCTCAACTGTACACATTGAAAAAGCACAGAGAATACATTCTCAACCATGAGAATCATAATTTCCTCCCTTCACTATCTGTCGATGAAAATGTGCGCTATGGAAAGAAGTCTCATCTCATGACCATTCTGAACAAGGATTCCCCAAATGAGCCTCTTGATTATGTTGGTGGGAAACTTCTCGATGGATCCTCTGTTGTGCATATTCTTCCCTCCCCCCCTTCTGCCAACATTGACACATTTGATGATTATGCTGATCAAGTATTCATTCCTCACATCTGCAAACAATTAGAAAGCTGAAAACGAGTTGACATAGTGTCGGACAAATACATTCCGAACAGCCTCAAAGAAACTACTAGAGAAAAGCGAGTTAGGAGTGTTAGGAGAAAGTGTGAAGGGAGGAACAAAATTCCAATTAAGTGGAAAGATTTCTTAAGAGCCCCCACCAACAAACAGTAACTTTTTGCATTCCTCTAAAACAAATTGCCAAATGTTGAATGTCCCGAAAGAATGGTAATTGTCGTCACATGTGATGCCGAAGTTATTCTCCGAGGAACTGATAGGTCCCTTCCATCATGTGACCACGGGAGCAGACACTAGACTACTTACAGGATGCACTTTTGAATGGCTGTAGTAACTCTATGGTGTGAATTGTTGATACGGACGTAGTAGTGATCCTCATTGAATGTTCCATCACCTGATGACCTTGTGTGCAGATTGGAAGATTTGTGTTGCTTTTGGTACAGGCAAAACATTTACTTATATTGACATTAATGATATCTACGAGAAGTAAGGTGTAGAGAAATCCTTGGCCGCCCTGTATTTCAAAGTTTCACGGGAAGTGATTCCAAATCAACATTTTTTGGGCGAGGTAAAAAACCAACATGGGAGGCAAGAAATTTTTATCCTCAAGTGACACGTGCCTTTACCTACATGGCACGCAACTTGATAACGATAGTGAAAATTTTAAACTACTATAACGGTTCACCGTAATATTGTGTGATAAGAACTGTGAATTAGACAATGTGAATGTAGCCAGGAAAGAGCTGTTTTGTCAAAAGAGTATGTCAAAGGAGAAACACCCATCAACGAAGGACGCACTACTCCAACACTTCAAGTGGGCTGTGTACCAGGCAGGATTATGGTGTACCAGTAAGCACAGCCAACAGCATGCTCCTAATCCGGAAGGCTGGGGCTGGACTCATAAAGTAGACAGTGTATCATGGATTCCTGTACGGATCATATTATCCATTGCTTCAAAGGTATGTACTGAATTGGTTAAAGTTAATTGTCAGAGTCAAAGAGAGTGCACTGGTAGATGTGCTTGCAAAACTGCTGGTTGAAATTGTACTGTACTGTGCAAATGTCACTGTTTGAATACAAAATAAGCAATTAATATAAATGCAATCCATCATATAATTCAACTTTTTTCCGTTACAAGTTATTGTATTTGAATTGTATTCTTTCGTATTTCATGTAGTTTTTCATGAATTATTTGAGTTCCACAATTTATCTTAACCTTAACAGTTACTTGCGAATAGTTTGTAATTGGTACATATATTTTTCACTAAATATAGTCTGATACATTAAGTTAATTGTGTAGATGTATTCCTTGACCCCAAATGTGTATACTTAGACACCAAGTTTGTGGTCCTAAGTGATTTAGAAGCTGCAGTATTGATGATATACCAGTATTTCAAACGGCCACTATAAAATCCAAGATGGCCGCCGGCAGAGTTGGTTCCTATCAAAAGTTTCAATCTTTGAAAGAACTGTGCAATGGGAGTGCATGACTGGATTTATTTGCTTGGACATACTCCATTGCGAAATAAATGACTGTCAAAAGAAAACTAAAAATAAAAATAAGACAAGAAAACATAAATAAGCAGAGTGTGTTTTCTTGTCTTATTTTTAGTTTTCTTTTGACAGTCGTTTATTTTGCAATGGATTATGTCCAAGCAAATAAATACAGTCAAAAGTTTCAAGCTATGCACCTAACTAATACCTGGAAAAAATTTGTTGCTTTTGTCCGGTGTGTTGACATTTTCACGTTAAGCTGTCCCACTATAGCAATGTCCTCTAAACATAATGAAATACTGTGAAGAAAGCTAGTAATAGGTCTATGTAATTCCTGACTCTATGAAGATGAAGTGTCGTAATACATTTGTGTGGCATGGCAGCTTAAAAATTTGAAGTGCAGTGTTGAAATGGATACAATTTAATTTTAAATTAATGTATATCAATAATGATAATGTTCCTTGGCAGCCCTGTAAAATATTTTTTTTAGAATACTAGACTGTCTATAATTTTAACAAAAAACGATAACGCATTCTACAGTTTTGTCAAGGTCCTAACTAAAATAGTTTTCTATACTACATTGATACATTTGTCTCAAACGATCTTATATTTTACGCCTTGTTGTATCTGCGCCATACTTTATCTATTCGTAAAGTTTATTTATGTATGTTATATTTATTGAATTAGTCTAAAAATTTACTAGAGACTTCAATCAAGTTTGGTTTTATTCCGAATTTTAAAGTAAACTGTTTATGTATCGAGAATAGCACAAGTAAATGATCGTGTTGTTAATTAAATATAAATATCGACCTACCAACATCAAACTTTGGAAAATGAATGTTCTTAGAATGATTTACGTTTTCACGCAGTAATGGCTACAGAGGACGCATAGGGGTAGCGACAGAGTATAGACATGAAGAAAGAGGGACCAACAACCCCCCCCCTTCCCAATCTTTGATGGCGACTACCGCCGTTGCTTGAAGTCGGGGCTTAGATAGACGTCATGCTGTGGCAAAATTTTAGACGTATGTAAATAATGAATGTATATTAATGAAACTTTAACAGGTATTGCTAACAAATACGGATGTCAAATTTACAAAATTTCTAAAGGATTGGGTAATTAGTTTGCGTATGGTTGACGATACGATAAGCCATTGTGCCAGGAGGTCGCTGATTGGCTGATAGTTGTCTCCATGGAGGAGAAGGGTGTGAGAGGCACTGTTGTCGCGTGTGCCGAACGCGAAAGACGTCGTCGAGGCATCCTGTTTATCTATTATTGGATGTAGACACGCCTACGGAAAGTGACGTCTCGCGAATTAAAGAAGTCGGTGCGAAAATTATTTGATTGATGGAGCTATAAAAATATCGATCAGTAAAAGCTTAAGTTTTATCTTCCTTTCATACACGGGGATGCATATAGCATAAAAGAGTTTAAAAGTCAACAGGCGCATCGTGTCCGAAACCTTACGCCACCAATAAACGTAATAATTACTTTATCCTCGAACACTACTAGGTGCCGTGCAGGCTTATACGTAAAACAGCGAATAGTAACATTATTAAACGGTGCATGATTAAATAATTGCATCGATTACATCAATCTCGCCTCAAAGTGCCGCTCGTGCACTATCGTCGTTATTGAGAAGGAGTTCAAATGCATGATGCGCCATGTTGCCAAGTTACGAACACAAGTAGAGAAAAAATAACGTTTGTGAAGAGAATAGGATAGGTCCGTACCTCTCGTAACTTTGCGAGTGCAAGTAACCGTATTCACGACGCAAACGACTCTCAAATTGTGTTTAAGAGTACAGTACCCCCCGCCAGAGAAGATGTGCGCTGAATGCGACATGCATTCTCCACGCAAACTGACTACGAATACCAGCCGACGGAAGAGCTCTGATTAATTCTCTCACTAAACAAAAGGAGTACGTCTGTTGTAGGCGGAAGTATCTTGTTTCAGCAGAGACCCGGCGTGACCCGGGAAAGATAGCCTGTCCATCCATGCGTCACTCACCACGAGGCTAATAGTGACCTCTCCTTCGCTCTTTGTACCAGCAAAGATAAAAGGACATAAAGGGACAAGAGGGCACAACAGACGTCTGCATCCTTGCAGATAGAACGCTCTTTGATTTCGGCCGCACTCTTTGGAATTGCGCGATGCATGTTTTAGGCGCACCTCGCAAGGGCATTTTTTAAACTCCTTCGCACCAATTTACCTCTATCTCTCTCTTTCTTTCTCTCTCTCTATATGTACATATATGTATATATAAATATATATACATATATACACACACACCTTCTCGCTGAAATATATATATGTATGATGTTAGTAGCATGGATCCTTCATTTTCTCCTCTATTCAACTTGTTGTTCCTATCTGTCTGTCGTCGAGATCCTCTCGTCCCCGTCTCGGGTTCTATTTCTGTGAATGACTTGGCGTTCTCTCCCTCTGAGATCTCCTATTTTCCTTTTACTTTTTTCTCTTGAAAGCGAGCGCGGAAGACGAGAATAGTTGGTATGTTGGCGCACAGCAGCCACGATAAATCTATGGTGGTTGGGGCTAAGAGACATGAAGGTTTCCGGGCCAATAGCTGTCCCTTCAACAAGGCGTGGTACATAAATTAACGATAAACTATGTACTGAAATATAGGCTACCGGTTTTTGAATGCCGATATAGAAAACCAAATGTCAGTTATACCAGGAAGAACTTTCTAGAAAATGACTGTTCAACAAAAGTACAATCTCTTGCGTCGAAATAAGAGGCATGAAAATGAGGCATCAGAAATGGTAGCCTATCGCAAGTAATGTATCTCTCCCAAAGATGGCAAAATGTATTTTCTAGGCTCGCCTTTACTTAAGTTTATTTCTAATTACTCTCTTAAAGTTAATCTTTATACGCAATCTTAAATTTCACTCTCATACAGGTCACGGGAAACTGTATTTTAAATGTTGTCCAAATTATCAAAAAGTTGCATATGATGTTTAAAATTTTAAAACATCTACACTTAAAGCTTGTAAGTTTGTGTGAGTCACGTAATACAAGATTCTTGCACATCTTTGAGGAGTTGAAAATATTAGGTACACATATTGTCAAAAATGTCACTGGAGAAACAAATATGGAATGAAAATTGTAGGAATGAAAGAGGCTAATCAAAAGAAAGTTGAATTTTAACTAACCTAATGTTACACAACTTAGTACACAAGACTCTGAAGTATTAGAGCTAAGAGGAGTAAGTTGAAAATAAGTATGATTGGAGTTTATTGAGCCTGAACCTGGGCCACATCCCTTTGAATCTGAGGTTCGAAGGGTCCATGTCACCCGGCCAAGTCGCCTAGCGGTGTGCAGAGCTTCAGCCGACACAAATTTCTCGATGTGAGGCTCATATTCCACTTAGGAATAGCATTCAAAGAACATTGCATGCGTGTATAGTCTATATATGTTCTACTCACATTTTTCAAACTTACTTTCTCGCGGAATAATAAGGAAAATTAGTGTTTTTGCGGTCTACTTTCGGCAGAATACTTAAAAAAGTAGATACGCTGTTATTAAAATATTTTGGTGAGCACTTATCATTTAGTATTTTAGCGTTGGTGAGAAGTGACATGATGTATGGAGCAGCGCCGAAATGAAGGAGCGAGATATATGGAAGAATCCCGACGAAACCTGCCGACCAGCATCGTCCGACACGATTCGGTATAGGCTGGTACAACACATCTTTATCTTAACTAATTAAACTGCTGCAAACCTTAGAATAAATTGATTGAAATACTTCATGAAAAGTGATACAGATACTAAAGATTTTGGTGAGTATTTAAAAACGAATACATGGGTTCCACAAAATGCTGGCCTTATCGCTACCATCTACATACTGGACTGAACACGAACATGCACTTAGAACACATGCATAGTGTTCTAAACGGGGTCCTTGTATTTGATACACAAAGGGAGTGGTTCTCACAAATAATTTTATTCATTTATTTATTTCAATTTTTATATTTGTACGCGATAGTGTTCATTTTGTTGACAAATGTAGTGAATATTGTTTGCTATCTTGAACATTTTTTAGCTTTCATGGTTTTTGCATGATTGCATTTCATAGTCAACATTTCCATTTATTATGTTGTGCATAAAACCTAAACCAAACAACTCAACTTAATGAAATAATTCTTCTGAAAAACAATGTTAAGGGCTAGATCAACACGTACATAAATACACACATGTTAATATTTATTGTTTGTATTTTTAAAGTTACATACACTATTTTATATTTTTTTCCAAACCGAGCAAAGTTTTATAAACACAAAATATTAACTCGTGTGTTATGTAAGTGTTGACCTAGCCGATGACATTGATTTCAGTGTGAATTAGTTCGTGAAGTACAGTTTGTTTGTTTTGGTTACATACGTAAAACTGTAGCAAGAAAATATTGATTATGAAATGCCATTGTGCATAATAGCGAAACAGCAACTAATAAATTCTGGAGATTAAACACCATCTCCCTTAAAATATAAAAATCTCTATATATAAAAATGAAAGCTTACTGACTGACATATCAAACTGCAGCCCAAATCACTGGACCTAAAATCGTGAAATTTTTTGTGGGGGTTCACTTCAGGTCATAGGCGAGCACTAAGAAGGGGGTGGAAAGGGGTGAAATGTGTTTCCGAAGAAACGTCGATAGAGCTCGAACCCGATGGCCTATCATCGTGATTTTTGCTTTAATAGGACACTCGTAAAAATGCATATCAGCCAATTTAAGGATTTTTCTATGTTCAACATTTAAGGGGCTGAAAAGACCTTAAATGTGTTTCCAATCAACTATCGATATCTATCGAACCCTTCGGGATAGAGAGTTGATATTCACTTCAAAATATTGCTTACGTAAATATCCAAAAAGTTGTTTTAGGTTTTTTTTTAAATTCTACCCCCAGACAGCAAAAAGGGGCAAAATGTGGTTTTAATGAATCGTTTATATCTTTGAAACACAGTCGGCTATAGTCGTGATTTTAACTTTAATTGGTTACTTTTACAAATGTCTATGACAGAACTCAAAGACGTTTCGAAATTCTCTATTTAAAGGGGTGAAAATACGTGAAATGTGTTTTCGATTATCCTTCTATATCTATCGAATCAATCGAGATATCGAAGTGTTCTTTGCTTTAAATTGGTTCTTTTGTAAATATCCGAAGTACCATTTAGAATATATTTTCTGAATTCGGCCCTAAACTGGTTAAAGAAGGGTAATATGAGTTTTCTACTCACATTCGATATATATAGATCTCATAGCTTTTTATATAGCGACGTGATTTTTGTTTAGGATTGATGCTTACTCAAATACCTGAAAAGTTATTTCAGGAATTTTCGAAATTCGTCACCTAAGGAGGTGAAAAGTGGTGAAAAGGGTTTTCAATTAATCGTCTATGTATCTTGAACTCAGCGGGATAATGTTGGGTTTTTCACGTCCACGAGACACCAATAAAGTATTCTAAAAAGAAATTCAAGGGTTTTTCGAAATTTACTCTCTTAGGTGGTGAAAAGACCTAGAATATGATTTAGATAAAATCTTCGATATCTATCGAACCCGTCAAGATATAAAATTAATTTTTGCTTCAGGATGATGATTACAGAAATGATCGCAAAATGGTTTTAAGATTTTTTGAAATTCGATTTATCAGTACTGTGCAGGGGTCATGTGTGTTTTTTTAGTGAATGATCGATTTTGATTCGACTGAACGGGCTAGCGATGTGATTTACACTTCAATTGTATACTTATACAAATGTCAAAGAAGTGAATTAAAAATATTTAGAAATTCGGCACCCAAAAGGTTGAAAAAGCACAAAATTTGTTTTCCATCAACCCACGATATCTATCTAACCAGCAGTGATATTGAGGTGTTGTTCGCGTCAGAATGATGCTTACGTAAGTATTTAAAATATATGTAAGTTTGTTTACTTTATAAGATAACGTGATTATTAAGAATAAAACTAAGTTGGTCAATATTCAAAGCAGACGATCCGAAAATCAGAAACAAGCAGCGATAAATAACATATACAGGAGTTTCACTACAGTAACCTATCGAGACGTGGTGTTGTACAACCTCTATGAGCCCAGGACACAGATCTACTTTTTTAAAAATACATTTTATTTCCATGAATTATTTCGACGTTACGTGACGAAGTTGTTTGTTACTCAGGTCTAAATTCTGGGAGGTTCTAGGCTCGAATTACGTTAAAAGCTGCTTGCAAACGTTCAATTCTGGCACACAAAAACTACAAGGCAGACCGAATTAGTGAAATATACATGTAGCCGTTTAAAACGTGTAAAATTGCAGTTCACTTTCTACTTAGGTTCCTCAACAACTTCAGCTGACATATCGTCGGTATACTGCCAAAATTAAGTCATAAATGCTATTTCGTTTAAAAACACTATATTCATTTGTGGATATTAACAAAAATGTGGTAAGTTACTATACTGTGACACAACAGTACGAAACGACGAATAGACTTTAAACTTGGGCAATTGTTCGTGAACAACATATACGTATTTCTAGCATTTTTATCATTTTATCTCATTTTGACTTGGTCACTTTTCGCAGTAAACCGACGATATATCATCTCACTAATCTCAAGTTTGGGGTACCAAATACGTTTCCGCAAAACCTTTACCCTCTGAAACTTTGTAATGGCAAGAAAGTTGAAGTGAATGTTTTGAAAATATAATATAATTGAGGGCACAGTCACCAATCGTTGTGCACAGGATAAATCAGATGTTTTTATTCGATTCACCTCTTACCTTAGGTGTCTGTAACTACCCCACAATGTTAAATTTACAAGACTTTACATAAGGCCCAGGCGAAGTCGCTATTAGTGGCAGGGACAAACTTAAGACTGCTTTTCGCGTGGACAGCTATAGCTACTTATCCTGCTGCAGAGTTAGCTTGTATATTAATAAATTAAAAACATTATGGTTAACCGCCCCATGGAGCGCGATCGTCCTATATTTTTATTTGTAACACACCACGTGTTGCGGATTTTGACAAATTACATAGATACATATAGGTAAACAGACAGGATTTAATAATAAAAAATGATCCTTTATTTACATAGTTACAATCTAAACGAATGAAAAATATAATTTATGTTCCTCAAATCTACACAGTGGACATTTATGACGTCTGTATGACGGAAAATTATTATTTTAAAAAATTACAAAAAATACAAATTAGTCTTAAAAGTATCACAAAGTGTAACAGCTTGAAATGAGAAATACCTGGACAAGTAAGAATATAAATACATGAAATACATGGCACATCAAACGTGTCGTCACAAAAGGTAGTTACTTCCGCGGGCCCCATGACGTCAAAATCTAGATTTACAAAACTAGTAGCTAAGAAAGCAACACACGTGTGTGGTAAAAGCCATCGGGCAACAAATAATCTGAACAACTAACAAAAACTTTGCAGATAAGTCAAATGACAACGAACACAGCAAAACCCTGCACAAAACATTTTAAAGCCCAGAAAGAATTTTTTATAAGACGGCGACCGAAAAAAGAATTAAAAAAAAAAAACATGAATTTAAACAAACTATTTCAGATAAAACACATGATGGCAGCCGTCTTGCTCGCCATGGGGGGACAAGTCCCCAACCTACCCTATCACACTAAAGAGGAGTTTGGAAGTACTTACATAACAAGTCCCCAACCTACTCTATCACACTAAAGAGGAGTTTGGAAGTACTTACATAACAAGTCAGCACCCACGTCCAGAAGAGAAGTGAGCTGACGGCCCACGTACGAATCTTAGTTCAACCTGGCCAGAGTCTAGCTAACGTGCCTGTATGGGGAAGAGAAGGGGAAACAAAGAGTAGGAGCAAGAAATTATAGGCGTAACTAATGCCCTCCTCACACGATGCCTAATTTCTGTTACCTTCTGTTATACCCATGGGTATTGAATCGGACATGCCAAATTCTCAGGCAGATTATATGAAAGAAAAGGCTCGTTCCTCCTTGTATGCATTCACACGATATCCAAAGTACTAACAGAAATCTGCTACTCAAAATGGCGATTTATCCTTCTAGAATAACAACCTCAAGCTGTATATACTTATGTATGCGGAAATGTGTGTTCCAGTGATACGTTTTCGCTCATCAACTCGTTCTCTATCGTTGTATAAATAGACTTGAACATTTCAGTAACTTAAAATGTACAAAATAAATGAATAAACACAACTTGAAAAATTCGTTGGTTTTTTTTCAGCATAGTTGTACCGTATCTGTTTACTTCTTGTAGTCCCAAGCTCAATAAGTGGCTGTGTGGGTAAGTGTGCTCAAAATTTTGGTTTTATGCTTCAAATCACATCAATGTAGGAATTTTTTAAAACTGTTTAAAAAAATTACTTTCGGCTTTATATAAGATAAGCATTTCTTACTTGTTTATTTTTGTTGTAAGTTAGAAAGATAACATTATTTAAAATTAATGTTATTATGTAATTGATTGGTTGAGGGGATTGGGGCGGGTATTTCTATTTGTACTAATTGATTTTCACTTACTCAGATAAAATCTAGCATATAATTATGTAGAACTTCATGTTCTGGCTTCACCTATTTTTATTACCTAAAAAACTGAAAGTGTACGCATTTCTCTTTTTTAAAAGTCTGTTATTTCATCTTCTGAGTGTGGCTTCTGTAAGGAAAATTTTTGTATGAAAGATGCAGGCAAACACCTGAAATAATTAGTTTTTTTCTATATATAAATACATAGGCACATATAAAGAGAACTATATTTAATCACTCTGTACGATTATAAATTGTGTGTGTTGTAAATGCACTTAAACTAAACAGTCAAAAGTTAACACAAAATCATACAGTACTAAAAACAAGCATGGTTTTTGTTTTTGGTGGATTTCAATTAAATGAATAAGTATATATATATATATATATATATATATATATATATATATATATATATATATATATATATATATATATATATATATATCATTAGAAAACACTTTCTCTTCTTCGTTACACTCCACGAACCACAACTGAATGTGTTTTGCCAATTATAAAATGAAAATAATTTTTGACGGACAGTCAATAGAAGTAAACTACTTTTTAGCAAACGCTTAATTTATTTAAATTCATAACACATAGAATTAAACAATAAAAACAATTCTGTTAAGGAAGATTTGAATCACGAGTTCACGAGTTCAAAATACATGTTAGTCGCAATCGGGCCGCGTCCTTGTCCTTTTTTTTCTTTTTAAAATGTTTGGTGCAGTGGCGATGCGGAAGCTACCGCGTCATCACTGCACCAAACATTCCCCCCTTTAATGTGACTTAATTTGAGTGACCCCAGTACTTTTCGTGAGACAATTTGTATAGTGACAATTTTTGAGACCAAATGGACAAACACAAATTTACACCCAGCCAGACCTGGGAATCGAACCCAGGACCCCCCGCACCAAAGCCGGCCGCTCAACCAACTGAGCCACGGGGGGGGGGGGGGTCGGCTCCACTCTACTACAGAGCACAGCTGCGAAGATAAGTGAATTTAAATGTTATTAGGTGTTATATTGCTAGAGGAACACAGTATTAAAGTTGATTTTGCAGTCTTATTATGATTGTTTGAGAGATTGTATGTATTCAAAAATATTAACACAATAGTAAGGTGTAATATTTAGCACCGACACATTGTGCAAGATACCTAATTTTTGTGTTATTGGGTATATACCGCGCGAGGTTATTCGCCTTTTCGACGGCCCTCCATCTTGACAAATCACGAGTACGGCATAGCAGAAATCTACCAAGGCAGAAGAATAAGACATGTTCTATTACGTTTGTGGACAAGCTTTCGGGTACGGAATCTGCTATGCCCAAAGAAGACCCCTTGGGAGGGTGCTAGAATGATGCTCACATGGAAGCAGAAATGCTAACAGAAATTGGGTACAGAAACTGCTACGAAATTGGGCATCGTGTGAGGCCTCCGAGCCATTAAGTCTCTGCAATAGTCACGTGGCCCACTGTGCACCGCCGACGAGAGAGCACTGTAGGCAGCCAAACGGTGCAATTACCCTCCCAAAAACTTGTCTTACAGGGAACAAATGTTTTCCAGTTCGAGTTCTAAACAGCACTGTTCAAACCCTTTCAATACAAAAAAACACATCTGGAAACAATCATCTTGAAGTAAGACATCTTCAAGTGACGTAGCAAAGTTCATAAAGCAATGTTCATAGGAAACACGGCATGATTTATAACACAGAGTTCGAAGAAAATAGACAAAACCAAAATTCGTAGAGTAGAAAAATGTCTCAAGACACAATAGAAAAGTACTGTTCTTGAAGAATATAAGAAATAAGTATAGTCTTAGAAGTTTTAATATCACATTCTTGAAGTACATACAGAAACACGTAGCATAGTTCTTGAAGAATACAGACAATAGCTCTTGAAGAATACAAACAAAAGTTCTTGAAGAACACAGACAAAATTTTTTGAAGAATACAGAGAATAGTTCTTGAAGAATACGGACAATAGTTCTTGAAGAATACAGACAATAGTTATTGAAGATGTTATACACAGCATGTGTATAAATCAGTAACCTGTAACAACGTCATACGTCAAGAGCATTTAAAGTTGATAGATGCCCCTTAGCGTGGGAAACCAACGCAACCCGTCGCACATGGGTGTAGCACGGGTTTGCAGTGCCTGGGGAGGTGAGCGTAGAGTAGCATACAAGTCTCATGCAGGAACGGAGTGTAGACCAAGTGGATAGGTGCACAGCAGCCACAGGAACATCCAAACATCGCAGTGCGGAAAGAAATCTTGAAGCATCTCCTAGAACTCGAAGCGTAGATGGCTCGAAACGTAAGGAAACACGAAAGAAAAACAATAAAACAGCAGAGAAAAGACAGGAAAAAAGTGTGGTAAAGCAAAGACAAGAAAGCACTACAGAAGCAAAGAAGGAGGATAAAGCAATACAGTTAGGGGAGCAAGAAGTGCGCAATGAAGGCAAACTAACAATGTAGCAAACAAATTAGCACAGCTATAAGGTTACATATTATGAATATTATGAACATATTCAAAAATATATGAAAATACTCAATAACAATATACTCTTATGCAATTAGTACCAAGTTAACATCAAATCCTTTCTCAGGCGTTTGAGAAAAATATTATACGTTGATTCAAGCAAATATATACAAACTAATTACCCCATAATAAATATAATGATAACAATTATTGAGAGTAAATATGAGTGACAAAGTGCTTTGCCTTAGTACAAATGATATACATATGAATACATCTAAGTTCTGACAATAAATCTTTTAAGATGGCTCACATGAGCCTTACGCATTCCTCTTGTAGAATTTAACAATTTTAATACAACATTATTTGGCACTAAAAAGCGCTTAATAATACACGGACCCTTGTACTAAACTAGGAATTTAGCACTAAACTGTACGCCAGCATCTGTGAGAGAAAAATTCTTACACAACACATGGTCACCAACCGCGAAGGGAGGATCAACCCGAACTTTATTTAAGCGATTAGAAACTTCCCTCTTCGCTACTGCGAGACGTCGAGCTACGTCGCCAAACAATTTGTCCCGCTCTACATCATTTAAATGAGAAATTGGAGAAGGTAGACCCCAAATATTTAGTAAGGGATGGGAAGGATGGAAGCCCAGAAAACGAACACAGGGATGAACACCAGTGGCACTATGAGT
The DNA here is from genome assembly GCA_003012365.1 of Medauroidea extradentata. Lineage (NCBI taxonomy): Eukaryota > Metazoa > Arthropoda > Insecta > Phasmatodea > Phasmatidae > Medauroidea > Medauroidea extradentata. Next base: position 35,670 of record PNEQ01110308.1, read on the forward strand.
AATATAATTAAAGCCCAAATTAATAAACTCCAAATCATTATCCCAAAGCATTTGATTCTGATTACAAAATATGGTGAGACAAGCCTTTATATTTTTACTAAAGCACTCTACTTGATTACCGCAAGGGTAATAGGGACTTTTGAAGTAAAGTATTTTACTTCCCGCTGAAAACATATTTTTACACGTAGGTGGCGTAAAATAACGAGCATTATCGGTAAGCAAATGCTCTGGAGCGCCAAAAATTTTCACACATGTGTACTTAAGGCCTTCACAATCGTTTGAGCTTTCATGTTGCGCAAAGGCAATAAAAACAGAAATTCAGAAAATGTGTCCAACAATTATAATATGCAAACATTTCCCTCCTTAGAACGGACAAACGGTCCAAAAATGTCGAGGTGGGCTACATGCCAAGGACCTTCAGGTGGGTGGCCCGTATCTCTACCAAAATTGGCCTGCTGAGCCTGTTTACATTTTTGACAGTCTTCACAACTGCGGACATAGGCGGAGACGTCCTGTTTCAAACCTGGCCACGCAAAGCAGGTAGACATTTTTTAGAAGGTTTTTGTCCCCCAAGTGTCCTCCAAATACAGAATCATGATAATATTTCATTATCATGGGACGCATGGCTTCAGGAGCTAACACCTTCCTAGCACGACCGGAAGTACCAGTAAAATAAATAATACCCTGTTCTTCCACACGAGGGACCACATTATTCGAGACTAGTTCACCTTGTATCTGGCTACATACGGAATAAGTTTTTTGACCTTCTTTAATAGTCGTAGGACACTCCGGGAAACTGTGCAAAAGAGCAACAATTTCCATAGGTGTAAATTCCTCAACTTGAAATTCCGCGGAATCAAACATCTAGGAAAGGACATCCGCCACAACATTATCTGATCCGTGGACATGATAAATTTTGAACATAAAACGAGACAGACGAAGGACCCAACAACCCAATTTTCCCAACTGGTTAGGGTGGTTCAATACCCAGCTAAGAGCCTGATTGTCAGTATATAGGTCAAATTCTTCATGTTCTATATAAGGAACAAATTTTTCTATTCCAAACAGGCAAGTTAACGTTTCTTTGTCGTACATACCAAGACGTCGCTCTGACTCCGACAAAGTTCTACTAGCGAAAGCTACTGGAGCCACTCCATCAACAACCCTTTGACCTAAAACAGCTCCTGGAGCGATCGAGGAAGCATCAACCTGAACCACAAACCGTTTGGAGGAGTCCTGTAAATGCAAAACAGGGGGAGTAGACAACTGCTTCAGTTTGACGAAGGCCGATTCTTGTTCAGTACCCCAAACAAAGGCAACATCTTTCCTTTTCAACATGAGCAGAGGAGCAGCCAGCTCGGCAAAATGCGGGATAAAGCGCGAATTATACCCAAGCAACCCAAAGAATATCTGAATGCCTTTAATATTACGGGGACGCTGAAAGTTGACGACCGGAACCACCCGCTCGGGATCCATCAACAGTTTACCTTATAGCCCAGAAATTTAACTGAGGCAATGCTAAAGTAACCTTGTTAGGGTTAACAGTGATACCAACCTCACGAAACTGTGTCAAAACTTTACTTAAATGTTCCGAATGACTCTTAAAGGTAGAACTGTAAATTATGATGTCATCAACGTAATTGAAAACTAAATCAAATTTGTATTCCGACAAAATGTGATCAAGCACCCTGCTGAGGGCCTGACTGCCGAAATTCGCCCCCATAGGGATGCGAGTGAACTCATACTGATTCCAGGGCGTGCTGAATGCAGTGAATTTACGGCAAGAGGGATCTAATAAACACTGGTGGAAACTGTTATTCAAGTCCAAAACAGAATAGTACCGGGCATTACCAAGATGCTGCAGGACATCATCAACATCAGGCAAAGGAAACGGGTCCTTAATTATTTTACAGTTAATACTAATGTGATTAACCACAAGGCAGTATTCACCACCTTTCTTTTTCACCAAAAATCCTGGGGAACAGTATTCAGAGGTGGAGGGAGTTATAACCCCAGCAGATAATAACTTGTCAATTATTTCGCAAAAAGCCTCTTACTTCGGAGGAGAGCAGTGAAAATAGCATTCTTGCACCGGTTTATCATCACTCAACATAAACTCATACAGTAACAAATCATACTTCCCAATTCTAGTGGTTAGCATATCTTTAAATTGCTGATGCAATTTATCTAATTTGGAACTCTCAGACAATGTTACATTACTTGAAATAACCGTGCTTACCTGAAAAGGTTCATTACGTGATCGTAACGCTACTTTAATATTAGGGGCAAAACCAAACATTATTGAGAGATCATCAAAATTAAGGGTAGCACGAGTCTGACCTAAAAATTCCAACCCCAAAATTACATCTTGGCTTAAAACAGAAAAAAATCCAAATAGGAAACATCCAAGAAAACAATCCTATCTTGAAATGAAGTAACACACACTGTGTTAAATTTACTACCTGACCATTGGCGATACTCACCTGCAGACAATATTCCGGGAGCACTCTGTACTTGCGCCCCACAATAAATTACTTAAGGGAATCAAAAAAAGAATCGCCCACAAGACAACAATTGGCGCCGGTATCAACAAGAGCTTCTACAGAGTGACCATAAAAAGAGGTAGACTCATAATTTTTATGACAGGGTGGCAGACGCTTAGGAAATTGGTTGGAAGTGCCGCACATTTTTCCAACCGCTACTCGTTTCCCGAGCAACTAGTAGAAAACTACTACTGCGCTTCCTCAGCGAAAATATTTCCTATCCTTATGTGGGACAGGGGGAAGCAAACAATCCTTAATTACGTGCCCTCTACCAGCACAATTCGCACATCGCCCACCGCCATTATTGGTGACAGCACGGGAAGGGCCAGCAAACGAATGATGCACTGAGCGTAACTGTTGAGTGGAGCTCGCAATGACATGTTGAACAGGAGGAGGGGGGGGGGAAGACGTGCGGTATTCAGACGTAGCAGCCAAATGTCCCTGCACTTCACTAGCTAACGTTCTTAAATCCTGAAGGGTTATGGGAACTAAACATAAGGTACACAATTGCCTAACATGAGGTGCCAAATACTCCAAAACAATGCCTACCAATTCTTCCTTTGCAGTAACCATATTAAGGGCACGTTCATGCTCAATTATAGATTCAATGAACGACTGCATCGGCTCACCTGGCCTTTGAAAACGGTAAACAAAATCACGTTGGCACCGCTGTAACACACGTGAGGGGAAGGCAAAAGTTAGAACTTTAGTTTTAAATGTGTCATAAGTACCATTATTAACCTTAATTTCCTCCGTAATAAGAGTTAAGAAATGTCCAGAACATTTAGTAGCCAAACTACGTAATAAGTGGTGATCAGAGCATAAACGTAACTCCACTACCCGACTAGCGGCCACAAGGAATGACAACACGTGGGCTGGCTCGGTGTTGGACAACTGAGGCAAGGGCTGGATGGACTGGAATAGTAATTTCTCATTGAAATGAGTGTTAGGCTACTCAACCCTGGTGCTTCAGTGGAATTTGGCGAACATAAGCTGGATGGTTCGCCCCGTTCACCGCGAAGAAAATCAACGACAATGCGCCGTGACTGCGGCACTGTCGAACCCACGTCATACTGAACCTCGCAATCTTGGAGAAATGCCTCAAGGTCAGCCTTGGGAAGTCAGTAAACAAATGAAACGTTGACGGCCATTGTACACATGAAAAATAAAGTGGCAGGTATTAACACACAGCAGAGCTGCGCAGCAACTTGTATCGCGTGTTGCGGATTATGACAAATTACATAGATACATATAGATAGGTCAACGGATAGGATTTAATAATAAACTGATCCTTCATAGTCACGTGGCTCACTGCGCACCGCCGACGAGAGCACTGTAGGCAGCCAAACAGTGCACATTGTTTTCTCCGCTCTAAACTTTCCAGATAGCGTATTGACCCACTGACCTTTCATGCTCTAAATGTTAGTCTACAACTCCTATTTTATATTAACATAATAAATTACTTCCACATTATCCGACAGTTGCTTGACTACCTAATTATGTTAAAAGATGTAGTAGAGAACGTCGTGACGAAAGAAGACTATACTTCTGTTAAAAACTTTGCAGTGAGGAAAATGTTGAAAATTTAAGATAGTCGGGCACCATAATTCTGCCTTAATGTACTTTGTGAGAGACAAACTTTACGACGGACTATTAAGCAAAAGTCCTGTCATTCGTCACCGACATAAGAAGACGCTAAAAATCTCGATAGAAGTGATTGTGTTCGGTGGAAGTATTTGGCCATGGTCAGTCGACACAAGTAGTAATGAGATTAACGTAACAAGGCAGAGCGAACACTTGCATTGTGAATGCGACCTGCGTTCCGATGAATGTACATTTCGTGTTCATGATTTTGTAATAAGTTGCACCAATTAATTAAATTTTATGTATATAAACACATTCATGCGAACAGAAGAAACGTAGGACTACACGAAAATCTGGCAGAAGAGAATAGTGCTTCAGAGATAAATTTGGTCATAGACGAAATACAGTTTAAGCAATAAATGAACGGAAACAAGAAAAAATTGCACGGCTAAAATAAGACATCACTTAGAAAACATTCTGGATGAAGTTGAATCCACTTTTTGAGCACTGAGCACGTATATGAAAAGGAGACGTAGCAAGACTTCACTTGTGATGTGGTGCTAGAATGGCGGCGGTGGGGGAAAGCGCTGGGCATTATGGCCCTGCCGAGGGAAAAGGGGAATTAGTGGAAGCGTATAAAAGGTACGGAAACAGCCAAAACGGGCTTCATCGTGTAAGCGCCTAGACGTGAGTCGCGTCACATTGCTGTGTTCATTCAAGTACCGTTACTTGTAGGATTTCGCTAATGATGCCCGCTGTCCATAGGTACTTCTGATATCCCATCTTGTTTTCTTCCTGCAAGAGACTTCTAGTCGTCGGTACGTGTGCTTCGGCCTATTAACATGTGATGTGATGTTACTATTTATGTGAACAAATAACAGTTTCACCAGTGTTGATTATATAATTGCAAGGAAACATATTAAAACCAATTTCATGTGTAATTTTTAAAAATAATATTCTAATAATACATTAAATCGCAACTGTGCTTCGTAATTCGCTGCAGCTTTATTTTAAGTGAGCCAGTTGATGCTTGGTTGCAGTAATGAACAGTGGTATATTTTGGAAAGTTTTCTCTCGACAGTATGCCACCTAGGATACGCAAACATGAGTTGACGAGCATCTCAACGTTACCATCACAGACACGTTAATTTAAAATATCGTGGGATTTTTCTTACTCAGGAAAAGAAGGCGGTCACAAACAAGAACCGTCTGTCAGTCAGAATATTTATATGACAAGTTCAAAATTACTCTTTCAACTTATTTTCCTGAGCGACACTGTCGTATGCGTTTGTAAATTTTTGCTTCGTCATGTACGTACTAAAAACATACACATTTTTGTTTGTATGTATGTTGCCCTTCTATGCACGCGCAAATGCACAGTATAATATAGCATAAAATAGACAGTGACAACATAGCCTTCCAATTGCCAACTAAACAATTACTTTGGACATACGCCATTACAGCAAATGGTGTGTCACAGAAAACCAGAGAATACACACAAACAGACAAGTAAACAAACAAAAGGACTTTGTTTGCAAATGAATTCTTTTTGTGGAATAATCTGAGTTATTCTTTTTGGGGTGATCGTTTGTGTTCATTTATTTTTTGTAACTCATTGACTGAATACCTTGTGGAATTGTATATGTTTACCTACGTTCGACAGTTCTAAACAATAACCTTTTGTTTATTTACTTGTTTATTTGTTTGTGTGTATTCTCTGGTTTTCTGTGACACGTCATTTGCTGCAATGACGTTTGTCCAAAATACTTCTTTAGTTTGTAACTTGCCCACATTACAAGAATCTTTTAAAAGTTACAGCATATTTGCAATAAGCCAGACGAAGCGCTAAATAAAAAAGCGAGGTCTTTTTGTAAGATGTAGTTTGTTTTCTAAAGCTATCGTGGCAATTATAGTAAATTTGACGCGTACATAATAAATAATTGTGGATAATCTAAAACTTCCCCGATTTCTCTTAAAGTTTGACATGTTTTATCTTTTATATTATATCTTCTCAGTCTATTTTATTAAGAAACGATGAAATGCGTAGTGCATAGTTTCGTTTGTGCACAGTAAACACGCACAAACCTACGCCTGAAATGATAATTATGTGCGAAGAATAGGACAGGAAGATATTAGCTAACATTATTTTCTCAATATCGTCGTATTTCATGATATGCATGTTTAATTTTCTTAGTAGTGTCGCGATATATTGGTGGTCAGACTAAAGCTTACTATTTGAATTGAACCTAGTAGTTCTCGTGTTGGAAATATTACAGACGATGTCTTTGTGTCTTTGGCATAAGGCTAGTCTTCGGCCATCCCCACCCTAAACGTCGCATAGTTATCGAAAACATGAAACAATTTCCTTGAGTTTAAAAATTTAACAGTCACACTGTTGTTTTATATAGCGTGCTTATATAAAGCCCACCCAGTAGTAAGGCCCAATTTCTGTTTAAAATGTTACCCGCCAGCGAACTTCTTCGCTAGCAGGATAGCCACAAAGTTACTAGTGATGATATGTAACGACAGTAGTTTCAAACTCATAGTCGCTATTGTTTTCTGTAGATAGTGCGTCGAAGAATACGGAAGTGAGTGTTGCCTTGATTTTTCATAACTTTTCTCCTCTAAAGAACTACTGCCTTTCAAGTTATGCTTTTTAAATACGTATAAGCGAAATAGGATGTCAACATATACTTAATTAACAACAACTTGAAATTCCGTTTCAAGTTATTCCTCTCATTCATAGCAAATAACATGAAAATTTCATGCTGACAGATAATAAGGTCCACTCATGTTTTGAGTGAGCCCTATTACCTGCCATAGAGTTTTAAGTACATACATTTTATTTGTTAATTTAAACACCAAGGATTACTCGAGGGCTGTCGACCGCCATGTTGCCGTGTAGTATTTATTTTAGTATAAAAAGAACTGTTTATGGAAAATATGTCAGTTACTATGACTATGTTTTTTTAGTCCCCAGGAAATAGTTTTGACGACCTGTTCTAATACGGCCGGTTTTTTGTTAAGATTCAATCGGATTTTAAGAAACTGCGGCTATGTATATTACGTACGGCAGTCTTTTAACACGCCGAGAAGAGTCAGACGATGACATGTTAGTTACTCTTTCAATGATTGGCAAATCTTCTGAAGTCTCCATTTCAAGTGCAACATCAAACGTAAGCGTCACACAATCCCCCGTAAGAAGGTTATTAACTACAGAGCTCAAACCCTGAACAGAAATCTCATTGGAAAAGAATCTGTCCAACCCACTACAACCATGATTCAACGAACAACCTCGAAACCTTGTGAAGAGCCATGGCTGTGCGGTGTTTGCCAATATTTTGCTGCAGATATGAGGACATGTCTTCCATACAGTACCTGGATCCACGAGAAATATAGGGGACTTACAGCTAATGGCGATGTCCTAAACGTAATGAGTAACTAATGTGGTTTATTGTCACCAGTTTACTTTAACCTTTAAGTGTATTGTTTTTGGTTCTTTATTTTTAATTTCGGTTGACAGTTATAACTGGTTGATACGATAGTTAATGGCACTGAGAGTTCTGACTTTGAAAATCAATGAATGGGCAGTTAAGGGAAATTAGGCCCCGCCATCTTGTAGCAGGTACCCGACACTAGCACATCTGTTGCTTGTTTAGAGAATCATTCTCTTCGTAGCTGAAATAGTTCCGCAGAATCACGTAGGAGAGCAGCTCACTCGCACGCTTGATCACGTGGTTTTCGCCAACTCCTCACATCCCTGCCCACTTCTTGCATTCTCCCACCCCTCCCCGGGGCGGTTACCGGTCACTTTCCCTCACACCATTCCTTTCTGACTGTAGCATTGTTGCCAAACTAGGCATAGTCACATACTGTGCGCGCCAGCTCGAGTCCCTGGCGTGTACGCATTGTCCGTCAGACAGTAGCCAAGTAACATTCAGTGTTCAAGAATTTGGTGTATTATATGCCGTTTCTAGATCTTGTAAGTGTTCAGCAAAAATGTCCAAGTGGTGTCAAGGTGTTACGAAGGGACGAAAATGTACCAAACGATCCAAAATTATTAAACTACTTAAGCATGTAAATAGAAGCAAGCAAATGTTGCAACTTCCATAACTGGATGACAGTTGTACATCAGCAATGGAAGCTATAAAGATAGTTAAAATATTTTGTTGAATAATTTTTTAGAGATATTAATTCAAATTAACTAAACGTTCGTATTTTTTGTTACTATAGGATTAAACTCAGTGGTTACAGGAGCTTTTGTCATACAACGAGTGGGAAACTTGTATAAACTGAGATGCTGGCCTAGGATGGTTCCTTCTGCCAGTTTCTGTCATTGTGTCAAAGTTGTGTGACGCCATATCTAATGACCTCGATGTCGACGAGACGTTAAGCCTTATATAAACTGGGTTCAGTCCCGGTGGTATTGAGTGGAATTTTCGCTGCTAGGAATTCATAGACCCATTTAAAAGGCACATATTTACGCATTACCCTTCCCAAGCATAAAAACTTGTTGAAATAATGCAAATTTTGAAACATAGATCACATCTAATTAGAGTTGTGACTTCTGATTGTTTTTTTTTTCCTTCAGTACTGTATATGTCATGCACTTATTAAGTCGTAGGGAATTAAAAATTAAAAAATTTTTATCTAATAAAATAGAAGTACAGAAGAACATGTGTACATATACTTACACACATTCGTATGCATGTAAAATGTTGATTTAGAGACTACTTACAATGCGGAGAGAATATTTGAAAGTAAATTTAAGGCAAAACGTATCGAGAAGCACATTTTAATTAAATACTTTCATGCTGGTGACAACTGACATCTCCAGTAGATACATGTAACAAACTTTACTATAGGATTAAACTCAGTGGTTACAGGAACTTTTGTCATACAACGAGTGAGAAACTTATGTAAACTGGGATGCTGGCCTGGGATGGTTCCTTCTGCCAGTTTCTGTCATTGTGTCAAAGTTATGTGACGCCATCTCTAATGACCTCGATGTCGACGAGACGTTAAGCC